>APFE031062110.1:57937-95251 GCA_000404065.3 Pinus taeda | reverse complement strand
AACATGAAGGATACTTCAATCTCTGCCTTACACCCCTTGCCACCATTAAATAGAAAAATAGAAAGAAAACAAATGTGGCCTCTCGTACTAGGGACAATGACCCACTTATAATACAAATAAGACTTCATTGTTATCTTTGTTGATATGTGCTCAGCTCACAAAATATATGCGATGATGATCAAGTCAAAAAACTACAAATCTTGAAAAAACAACCTTCAGGACTCCCTTTTTAAATGTTGTAGTAAATCAAACTTTGACTTGCAATAAATAGAGATATGTGTATATATCTAAACAATTAAACAAACATAAGATTTTTTCTCATACCTCAAAAAAATTGTCAAGGATCATACCATAAAGAAAGATGAGCATCAACTCGTTGCCATTGATTTTCCTTTTTCTGCCATTGTTTGTTATGGTGTTCTACCTTTAATCAGCCCTTAAAACAGACATGAGCTTGCTCAAGAATTTTCCTTGAAAAATAGAGTTCTATACGCCCCAATCATACTTTAACTTGGCTTTTAAGGAGACCTCGGATCGGGCCTAAATCAGTCTCATATTGTTAACCAAAATCAACTCGGAACAACTTCAATTAGGTCATAGAAAACTCAATCTAGGAATAGACTTAAATTGTCCTTAAATAGACCCTCATTGGCCTTAGAAACTCCTCAAAATCAACCTTAAAACATATCTTCCTTAGTGAACAATCCATCCCTAACTTGGGATTAAATGTGCCCTTACTATTGTATCTTAAATTTTTCGTCTTACATGCCTAATATACCTCCCTTCTACAACTTCTAAAAGGGTAATTGAACCCTTTATATGTGCCCAAAACAAACCTAATTACAGTCAACAATTATGGCCTGGAAGCTCCCCCTTTTGTGCATAGAACATATCCAAAGATGTGTCCTTAATTTGCCTCAAACTCAGCCTTAATAATCCCTTAGAAAATTTTTAAAATAGAGTCTGAAATCATACCTCATTGGGGGGCAAAAAATAGCTCAGAGATGGCCTTAGAAGTGACTGAATTATGCCCTAGATAAGGCCCGAATTTATCCTCAAAAATCACTGTGATTATCCCTCAGAACAGTCAAATTTAGTCTCTAAAAGGGGATTCAAAACAAGGCTGAAAATAGCCTCAACAAGGGGCCGAAAAGGTGCCTCAATAAAAGCCTCAAACCGGGTCGATATTATGCTAAAAAAAGGTCGAAACCTTGCCTCAAAAAATCGAATTCAATCCAACGAATAACCACAAGAAGAATAAATCATTTAAGCACAGAAAAACTCGACCTTATTCCTTTGATTTTCGTGTTGCCCCTCGCCTCAGGAATTTTAGAGAGAAAGCTTAAGATAAAGTGTGAGAAAATTGTTACTTTTGGAGGGAAACCGAGTGACTTATGGATACAATATGAAGGGCATGAAAGTGGGGGGGTCGGGACTTGCCCTAAAACCCATTAAAAATTGGAGCCAACCTGAACAGCCAATTTAATTTTTATGTGGAGCTGACTTCTTTTATTTGCAACTATATACGTAATGTTTTATTAATCCTTCTTGAAATCATTTTTCAAAATATGAGAATTCATTTTTGAGAGTTGACTTGGTCAAAACTCAAAATCCATAAGCATTATTTATTTTATGAATTTTCTTATGCCAAATTTGGACCAAGACACCTTTCATATTTGGGTACCATGACCATACTCTCGGCGATTCAACTTTGAGAAGGCATATCTCCTCAACCATTAGGAATTATGTGGCATGCCACCTACTATTAGAAAGGACTTGACAAGAGTTATCCAACCATCACCCCATTATGCACCATAAATTGATCCAATGCGTCCATAAACCTCGTTCAATACCAGAAATTGATGACGATTTTGATCTAACTTTTTATCAATCGATTCTTCCTTAAGACAACCTTCACACCCTTGACATCAATGACAAATCTCCTTTGATATTAATGACAATCTAGCCAACAATTTAGATTTAATAGTATATCCAACAAATTTATGATTTAACAAGAGCCAAGAATCCATGAGGGGAGGGTGGGGGAGCCTACTCCTTAAGCCTTATCACAATGGGCCAAAGATGACCCCTCATGGGATTTGAAACCGAGCGGAGGAGATAATATCCAATTGTGTCAATCAATCAATCGTCCCAATTTGACTTCTTATTTATCATGACCTTTTTTGTGAAGAGTGGGAAATCCCTCTAAAATTTCTATAAGAAAAAAGATGTAATGGCTTGAGAAATGTCTATTTTAAGATTAAGATAAACATTTTAAAATATGAAATTCATCTTCCGAATTTATCACCTTGAGTATTTTCTTGTCGATGTTTCAAACCATTTAGTGTGGTTCATCTTTAGGACAAACTGATGTATAAAATTTGATCAAGCCTCATGAAGGAGGGACTCAGAGATCTAAAGGGCTAAGTAAATGGATTCAAAAGATGAATTTGAAATCAAATCTAATGACAGAAGCCTTGGTTCATAAATTTTCAAACTTTGTCAATTGTTCCAAAAGTAAAAATAAAATGGTTTAGAGTTTGTTATAAATTAGTGTCTCCATGCTAAAGGATCTTATCTCAAGTGGTTCGGTGAGCAATTTCCCAACTGTGTTCAAGTCTCCGAAGACATGTTGTAACTAACCCATATGTAACATTTATAAAATAGTTGTATTTGTCATAATAGTGGCAACCAATCTTTCAAAGTTACTGATTCTCCATAAATTCTTTTAAAATAATTAATCTTTTAAGGTTCCATTAAATTTTAAAATGGTTTATATATTTAGCAACAACTGACTGTAGTCTAGTAGGCTCTACCATAAACTAACTCAACTCGTTTACTACATAAAAATTTGCAGGTCGTATGTTCACTAGATATATCAATGACTTGACAAGCTTCCTGTATAGAGTGGCATCCACTTGCTCTACTATGCTAACATCTATCTTCCTCCAGTTCATCATTATAGGCATGGCCATGGGCCTGCAATCTTGCATGAAAAACCTCCTGATAATATCCAAAGCATACTTTCCTTGTCCTATGAAAATATTTCCATCTCCCTGCCAAAAATACAACCGAAGGAAATAATGCATAAGCCCTATATCCTTCATTTCAAACTTTGCTGCAAGATCCTTCTTGAATTCATTGATGAGCTTCTCGTCCCCTATAAATTTGGGTTCATTTAAATACAAAACAAGAATGAGAGGTTGCCCCCCAACCATAATGTAGTACATGTTAGGGTCATCTTAACTCTTGGTGAAGCCCAATCCTAGAAGATAGTTGTCAATGTGTGAATACCACACTCGTAGGCCCTGCTTGAGCCCATAAAGAGCTCTATTGAGCCTGCACACATGCATCTCCCTGTTATGTGTCTTGAACCCCTCTATTTTCTCTATGTAAATATCTTCCTCAATAACTTCATTGAGAAAGGAAATCTTCCTATCCATCTGGTGGATCTTCCACCCCATCTGAGTCGCAAGTGCTATAATGGTCGTGATGGAGGAATAATGGGCCACAGGTGGAAAAGTCTCATCATAGTCAATGTCATCCACTTGAGAGAATCCTTTGGCTATGAATCTGATCTTGTACTTTTCCACACTCATATCAACTCCCTGCTTAGTCTTGTAGACCCACCTAGATCCAATCAAAGATCTTCCCTCTAGTCTAGTCACAATATCCTAGACATCGTTCTACTTGATGGAATAGTACTCTTCTACCATAGCATCACGCAAAAACTTATTGAGAGACTGCTTCTTGGTAGCTATCATGCTCTGTGTCTATGGCCTCATTGATCAAGGCCATAAAACTTGAATATCTCTTAGATTGCTTGTTCTTCTTGAATGTAGAGTTGGGTGCCCTAACCCTAACCTGAGCTTCTTGAATTAACTGATCAACCCACCTTGGCTTCCTCCTGGTTGTGCTAGGTGTCACTGCTGGAGTGGGCCCTACTTACTCTTCTCTCTCCTCTTGTGCAAATTCCCCATCTGACTGATGTACGACATGGTCACCATCTAGATGTGATGTGGCTTGAGGCGTTGGATGATCTTCCTACTTAGGATCTAACAACTCCACCTATATTGGAATATACTCACACTCTAAGGACTTCATAAGAAACCTTTCCTCCTCAAACTTGACATCGCACCTAGTAATTGTCTTCCTTTGTGTTGGTACATACACCCTATATGCCTTGGATGTCTCATTGTATCCCACAAAAATACCCTTTTCTGTTGTGTGCTCCATCTTCTTCTAACTCTCTTAGGTCACATGGTAGTAAAAAATACTACCAAAAATATGGAAGTGTGAGACATTTGGCTTATTTCTAGTAAATGCTTCCCTTGGTGTAACTCATCCAAGCATCTTATGTGGACTCCTATTCTACAAATAAACTACAGTGTTGCATGCCTTTGTCCAAAGGAATAATGGCAGTCCCTAGTCATGCAACATGGTTTTGGGTGCTCTAACAATACTCTTATTTTTGCGTTTTTCTACCCCATTTTGTTGAGGGTTATAAGGTGTGGTGAGTTCTCTCCTATTGTCCTCCTTAGTGCACAAATCCTTGAAGGCATTGGATATGTACTCCCCATATGTTATCTAATCTTAGTGCTTTGACCTTCTTCCCTATCTGGTTCTCCACCAACGCTTTGAACTCCTAGAGCTTCAATAACAATTCATCTTTCTTCTTCATGAAGAATATCCACATCTTCCTTGAATGTTCATCAATGAAGGCAACACAATACTTGTATCCCATGAGGGATGGAGAAGAGAATAGACCACATACGTCTGAATGAACCAAGTCCAAAATTCCCTTGGCTCGGTTTTGACTGATGGGAAAGAACGTCTTTGCATGCTTTCCAAGTGTGCAACCCTTGCACATATCATGCTAGTTTGTGTTGCACTGTGGCAACCCTGTGGCTATCTCCATGAGGATTTTCAATGCTACATGGTGTAAATGGACCATATTCTTATGCCATTGCTCCCCAAGGTATCAAACTTGCTCACAACCCTCCTTACTGTTACTCAAGACTAAGGCTATCTCAAATCGTGGCATGTAAAGGTTCTTCATCCTTACACCAATCAGATTCATGTCTCTAGAATTTAAGGGCTCGAGGTAGGCCTTTCCTCTATTGAAATTGACCTCATAACTCTTGTCCTCTTGGGTTGAAACAAAAACAAGGTTATTTTCAAGCCCTAGAACATAGATTACATCTTTGAGATGAAGAGGGTTACCAAATTCCCTCTCAAATCTGACAATACCCACTCCCTTGATCAAGTATCTGTCACTATCTCCCAGTTCAATGTGAAACTGCATGTCCTTTTTTGTCAACTGGCTAAAATATTCCTTATTCACAGTGGTATGGCTAGATGCTCCACTGCCATTGTACCATACATTGCTAGTTACAGATCTAGCCATGCAAG
Source organism: Pinus taeda (assembly GCA_000404065.3). Lineage (NCBI taxonomy): Eukaryota > Viridiplantae > Streptophyta > Pinopsida > Pinales > Pinaceae > Pinus > Pinus taeda. Next base: position 89,839 of record APFE031062110.1, on the reverse strand, counting down.
CTATCAGTGAGAACTCCATCTCAAAATTGGAACTGAACTTGTCCACTTTTGTTGAGGTTGCCAATTGGTCCTTCTTGGACCCCTTCTTCCTTTGTGTACACTTGGTGGCGTAGTGCCCAAACTGATGGCACTAGAAGCACTTTATCTTATATAGATCCTTCTCTTTCTTGCCTTTGGAGTTGGACTTGGCCCCTCCTACACCCTTCTTTCCTTTGGTCTTGCCCCCATTTCCATCTAGGGAAAAATTCTCCTCTTCCTCATGCTTAACATGAGCTCTAGATTTATCCTGCCTTTGAATCTCCTCCTGAACACAGTCACCCCACAACCACTCCTAGTCTAGAAACTTCTTTCTACCACTCACCACATCCTGGAAGTTATCCCATTATTTTTTAATCCATAATAGTGCAAGGCTCACCAAATCTTCTTTTGGTATTGTCTCCCCCACAACGCCCAACTCTTCCTTCACTTGAGTGAATATGGTGAGATAGGAAACTATGGGCTTAGACTTTCCATTCTAGATGTTGCCCAACTTGTCCTTGAGCATAACTTTTCTAGCTTCTCTTGTGCCCTTATAAAGGTTCATGATCATTGTCCACATTTCCTTAGCATTCTTCTTGTTGGAAAGATGTGGGACTATGTGGTATTTGACTCCCTCAAGAATGAGCCTTCTTGCTTTGGTATCATTCTTGTTGTGTTGAGCCAAATTTTGGGGGTCAGATGGTGTAGCTAGTGGGTTCTCCACAAAATCCTTCACACTCTACTCCTCAAGAACCACAGTGATTCTCTCCTTCCATGAGTACAAATTGGATGCTCCCTCAAAACTGTGCTCTAGTCCCAAACCCCGGTACGACACCTTGTTGGTGAAACTGGTCCAGAAACCTTAACACACTGGTTTACTGGTGAAAGATTGGCCACATTGCTAGAAACCCTAATACAACGCTTCAACTTTTATATGCCTTCGCTCTACGCTCTTCTGTTCCTAAGGTTGAAAACATGGTGTTGGTCTTCATTCATAGACAAAGCTATGATATCATGTTGGTTTTCTAAAACCTAGCTAACTAATATATGAATTTTAACCACACAAAGAATGTAAATATGAACTTTAACTTCTAACTCACAAACATGTGAGTTTTATAACTTGCATGCAACAAAAAACCAAAGGAATAGATGAAGACAAGCACATAATAAAAATAATACACAATGATTTACCCAAGGAACCCCAACTGGGGAAAACCTACAAACTTAGTGACTTCTATTAGGTTATTTTAGCAAAAATATTGTTCATAAAAGTTTTACAATGAAAGGAAAACTTCCCTTGTTTCTGCAAATTCCTCAACACGGTGATACACCCTCTCACAACCTCTCGACCCAATTAGTCTTCACACTATACAAACTTGTAAAACTCCATACAACATAAACATAGCCTCCTTTGTGCACTGAATATGACCTGTTTGAAGTCAATGCTAGCTGGAAAAGATCTGATGTTGTAATAGCCTCCCTTTCTCCCTATATATGCGGTGATATGAAGCCTCTAATTTGCAGAAACCCTAGCCTGAAGTGTTCTCTTCTTGCTACCCCACTGCCACCAAGTCTCTAGTGCATAATAAGTTGAGTCTACACCCTTTTCCCTCCTTGAAGTCAACCTGGGCCCACCATTTTCCATGAATGGCTAATATTAAATCTCATTGGATGGCTAAGATCGTTTCACTTTTTGACTATAGGAAAATTAAAATTTTTCCTAACTTAAAATGATGAGAAAAAAGTAAATTTGTGCCTTAGCCCCACTTGTGGGTCCCTCCGCCAAAATTAGTGCACCTACTAAATATGGCATAACCCTTCCTCCTCTAACTTTATTTAACATAACTAATGTATTGCATGCCTCAACCCAAAGAAAATTGGGTACCCCTTGGTCATGCCACATGGCTTTGGCCACTCCAACTATGGCCATGTTCTTGCGCTCTGTTGCCCCCTTTTATTGAGGATTATATGGTGTAGTTAATTCCCTCCTGATGCCCTCCTTGGCACACTATTCCTTGAATGTGTTTGATGTCCATTATCAGACCTCAATGCCTTGATTTTCTTGCTAGTTTGGCTTTCAACCAAGGCCTTATACTCAAGAAACTTCAAGAAAACCTCATCCTTCTTTTTAAAGAAAAATATTCAGGTCTTTCTCTAGTGATCATCTATTAAGGTGACATAATGTTTGTACCGATTAAGGGATACTGTAGAGGAAGGGCCACAAAAATTTAAATAAACAAGGTCTAAGATACCCTTGGCTTCATTATCTTTGCTAGGAAAATAGGTTTTGGCATATTTTCCAAGTGTGAAACCCTTGCACACCTCATGCTAGTCCACATTGTCTTATGGCATCCTCGACGCTATCTCCTTGAGAATATTCTATGTATTATGGTGGAGATACCCCATACACCTATGCCACAACTTCCCAAGCTCCTTGCTTGAGTCATGGCTCCCTCTGCTGGATAATGTTGTAGCTATCTCAAACTATAATATGTACAAGTTCTTGGGCCTAACCCCAATATTCTTAGCCACCTTGGAGTATGAGGGTTTTATAAAAACCCTACATTGTCTGAAGGTCACCTCATACCCCTTATCCTCTAATTTTGAAACTGAAACAAGGTTCTTCTTGAGCCCATGTACGTAAAGGACATATTGTCAAGCTACAAGAACCTCCAAATTTTGGCCTATATTCAAACTTTGGAGCCTCCATTTAATCATGTGAATTTTCATTTCTAGTTATTAGATCCATTCCATACTTGTTTTCCAAGTTTCCAAGTCCCTTTATGAAGAAATTCCAAGAGTCGTCTTTTGCTAAGGGAAGTGTTGCTATTTATGAAAGGGAGTTATAGCACATATTTAAGAGGATTTTTTGGTGTTTTCTCTTGTACTTACGGATTCTATCTATCATAGAGATATGGATTAGACTTATTCCCATAGTATTGCTCACTTTCTTGTTACGGTCGACACTAGTGTCGCAAACTGTCTAAGGTGTTGCACTTGGAGGTAACTGTCATTTTGTTGTCATTTCTATGGATGCATGTTGATTTTGGGTGTTAATTGTTTCATTGTTGAATGGTTGATCATTCATGAGTATGTGATCATGTTCAAGTTATGCTTTGGCCTCATCTTTCATTTCACTGATCCGCACTTAGTCAATTTCTGAAGCTTTCCTATCTTCGCAACCTTCTCAACCAACCACTCCTCATCTTGCCTTCCTGAACTCCACATTGTGCAATATCAAGCCCCAGTCAGCTACCCTTTCCTCCTAGAACTACCCATTGCGTAGTCTCTGCCTTCTAGAAATGCGCATTGCGTAATCACAGTGAGAAATCCTACTTCATTACATCCATGACTCCCTCAACTATGCATTCTTGCCTTCCTGCCCCACATTGACTGCATATTGCACAGTCCTAGTGACTAGACCCTCACCACTACCTTATGTTTTGGCGCACTATGGAATCCCCAAGCCTACTCCTCAATCATGTACATTGTTATGGATCAATCAACATATTGCATGAGGAACACAATAGACTAGGAGATTTCATGACTAATGTCACCTTATCATGAAGTGATTTCCATTTTTAGGTGTTGTATCTTGACATGACAACATGATGCTCAAGGAGGATGCCAATGAGATCATGTAAGAAGACACTTGTAAACATAGGAGTACAAAGATATCACCAAGCCAAGAGATGAATGAACACTGGATCACGATAAAAGAAATAAGATTAAGATCACATGAAAGACTCCATATTAAACAACCTTTTGGAGGATGAATTAGGAACTATCACAAAAATACAAAGATGGAAACAAGGAGTCAAGCTTGACATTGAAACATCACAATGAAGTTCCATGTGATCATTGCCAAGTCATGGCTTGTCCAATTGTCACCTGAAGAGTCTTATGTGTCATTGTATTTCGCCACATCATTTGTGGATGTAATTATGTGATTTCCTGATATGAAAAAAATGTAAACATGTGGAAGCCCAAGGGTCTCATATAGAATGTGAAGAGTCATATAGAAGCTCAAAGGTCTCATAGGAATTCGAAAAGTCACATGGAAGCTAAAGAGTCACAAGGGAGCTCAAGAGTCATAAGGCATGTGGAAAGTCACTTCATTTGTTATATATACACCCTCATAGCTCAAGCAAAAAACTTTTCACCTTGGCTTCTCAAGCTAGGCATAGGAGAGAACATTAGTCTTTTGAGAAGCAATTAGTTCCTTGATTTCCCATTATTGGAATTAGTGTTGTATCACTGTAATGGTGTATGTTGGGACTTTCACTTTATAATTTGAAGCTCTTGGAGCCGACACACTTTCATGCATATGTCATGAATGATTCATACTATTCTTTCATTGTTTGCAGTGTATGTTTATTTTAACACATACTAATGAAAATGAACTATTTCCTTAGATTTAGTATGCATCTGTGAATCATGTGTCCTTTTCTTTCATGATCGTTATTTCTGTATGAACTATTTTGCAAGATTGTAAACAATTCTCTCAGATATATGCATGTGTCTTTATTAGGATAGTACTATTACTTTTCTCTTAAAGACTAATTTTATTTTCCTTTCCGTGAAATAACCATTATACACTTTACAATTGAATACGTCACATATTTAACTTTCTTGTTTATCTTGAAAGTACATGTGTTTCTCTTGTGTTGTTTAAATAGGCAGGGAAAATATTTAAGATTATGGAAACCAACCTAATTTTCCATTCGGGGCTCCTACTTTAAATGATGCGAGGTCTAATTGGGACTTATATCGGTGAGACCCTCTGACTGTTGGTGGCTTCCAACACCATTAACAATTTTGGCGCTAGAAGGAGGGCAACCTTTTTATGGCTGACAACTCACCGCATTCACATAAAAAAAATTTTGTGCAAGCTAATAATTGTCTGAGCCCAAATCGAACTCATATATATGAGAAGGAAGAGTCATCTCCCCAGGGTCCAGAGTGTGAATACACGGTCACTTAAGAGAAACTCTGGACACTTTGGGCTATTACTCGTCATTTTGCTATAACTCTTAGATTGATTCCTATCACATCCACTCTTTCTCATAACCCATCGTGGTGTGTTGGTTTCTTCAGTGGAAAAATTGGTCAACACAACCCTTGAATATTTAGTTGATCCTTGTGAAGGAATACATCAACAAGGGGATCTTCCACCACCTATTGGGGAAAATTTGGATGGAGATGGGGAGGTTTTTCATTTGTCTAATGAAGAACAACTGAGGGAAGACAAACAACTTGATAATAATGAGAATTTGAACAATCAAGAAGAAGAGTCTCCAGAATCATAGAGTGAGGAGGAAGAGGAGAATGAAGACATGGTCGATGACCTATTGGATTGGATGGCCCAAGGGCCTCTTTCTCTTCTGGAAAATCTTCATCACTTACCAAATCTCCCAAAAAAGCAACATACAAAGTATGATCCGGATAAGAAAGCAAAGGTCGAAGATCACATTGATGATTTCTACTTGCATCTATGGATGTTAGAGGTATGATTTGATTATGTTGCTTGTAGCTTATTTATGTACACTCTAGAAGGTAAAGTGTCAGTTTGGTATCATAACCTTCCACAAAATTAAATCCATAATTGGAGGGAATTTAAATAGTTATTTTTAGAAAAGTTTGTTGATGATAAGACTCCAAACATGTTACTTAAAGAAACTAGAAACATTAATATGGGGGATAAAGAAAAAATTAAGGATTTCAATCAAAGATTCACATGTATTTTGAAAAAAATCCCCACTGATGTACAAGTGCATGATTCAATTACTAAAGATTATTATATTGCTTCCCTTCTAACTAACATTTCCATTTTTGTCAAGTGCGCTACAAAAGATACTCAAGATCTTAACTTTGCAAAAGCAATTGCCATCGAAAAGGACCTAAGGTCTATTAGGGTCATTGTTGATCAGGATGTTTCGAAAGACTCCAAAGACACTTCTAGAAAGTCCCAAGCCTCTTCCACCAAAGCTAAAGAGAAAGATACTTTTGACATGGACGACTAGACTAAATCTTTGAATTTTTTAACCAATGAAGTATCAAAAATCAAAAGGAAGTCAAGTGAAGCTTCTACTAGCAACAAGTCTTTTAATCCATTTTTCAAGAAGAACATATATCAACCAACTGAGTCTGCACAAAGCTCCAATGTTGTATTCTATGTTGAGAACTTGGGCATGGATAGCTTATATACCTTTCATCAAGAAACACATTTAGAGAAAACATTCCCTCAATGGAAACACAACATGAATGTTGTGGTTTCTAATGTTATAGAAAGTTTGTCAGCGGAAGAGCATTCAGAGCAAACTCAAGAGACTAATGAACCTAACTGGACAGACGATAAATCAAATGTGAGTTATTCAATTTTCACTTTTGATCTTATATTCAACACTGATTGGCAAGGTGCTAGTGAGCCCCCAATAGGTGATGCTCCTCTTCAACAACATGCTAAGTAATCATTTGAGCAACAAAGAGACGGTGCTTGAGCAAGATGTGAGAAAGAAATTTTTAAGAAAGATCTTACCTCCTAGTAGTTCTACTCAGAGCACTCAAAATAAATTCAGAAATAAGCAACCTCAAAAGAATTCTTCCTGAAATAGTAATAACAATTTAGTCACCCTTGAGGCATGAAACAAAATCACACCACCTACCACTTTAGCACACCCTTCCTAAGATGAAGATATTGATTACATTATTCTTGAAGACATGAAGAAGGTCCGTGCAAATATTTCCATATTTGAGTTGGCTAAGTTGACAGGGAAAAGTGAGTTGATCATTCAAGCATTTGCATCTCACCCTTCGTCAGGTAGAATGATTTCTGCTTGTCAAGATTTGTCTGGTAAGCTTCCTACCATTCGTGAATCGGTCGTTAACACAAATAATGTATATTATAGATCTACATGCTCTCCTTTTCTTTTTACTTTTGATATTTTTAATTATAATGTCCATAATTTCCTAGTTGATTTTGGTGCCTCTGGAAATGTCATGCCTCTATCTGTTGCAAAGAAAATCAATGCTGAATGGGAGAAAATCGATGCTATAATCATACAGTTAGATAAATATTTAGTACATGAAATTGGTGAGCTTAATAATGTTATAATTCATTTATCGTAAAATCACAAAGTTCACCAATGTATATATATTTCCATTGTGGACATTCCAGAATCATATGGATTTCTCTTCAGTAAAGATTGGTGTAGAAAATTGCAAGGATACTTTGTTATAGACTAGTCACAATTGTGGATTCCATATAAGGGAAAGAATAATCAAATCTAAGTAGAGAGTAAGTATTTCATGAAGCATACCATTATGACACTTAAAGCTCTTAACGAGCCTATCAACTATGCACAAGTAATCTTCAAAAATTGTTTCTTAGAAGTTGATCATGGATGTTATCTTACGCAACGATATCCTGTACCACTGAATACGCAGTTGGAACTCCTTCATTGAAATCCAACTAATGTTTATGATTTTTGTAATATACAGGTAAATAGTACTAGTGTAGGAACTAACCTTGATGCTACTAATATTTGGACTCTATATTTTGACAGTTCAAAAACACATTTGGGTTATGGAGTAGGTTGTATTTTGATAGACCCATGAAATAATATATATCTAATCTCATGCCATTTGGAATTTGAGTGCACAAACAATGTTGTCAAATATGAAGCACCCTCATTATGGGTTTAAAGAAAGCCATCAATATCAAAGTGGAAGCACTTAAGGTAATAGGCGGCTCAAAAAAAATTATGCGTCAAGTACAAAATGCTATTCATTATGTGTCACATAATCTTAGAAACTGCCAGCAAGAGGCATGGCATCTCATTTCATATTTCCAATCTTTTAATATTAATTTTGTTCCTATAGTTCATAATACAACCAAAAACACATTAGCTAACGTTACTTCTAGGTTATCACCGCTAAGAGATGGTTTTTCAGTTGATATTATCTAGAAACATTTGTGCTTGACAATGTCACTAATTTTCGTGTTTTCAATGATGACCAACATATCCTGGATTTTATGGCGAATGCTGACATGTTTAAGGATGCGACAATATATGAAGATTAGCATGAAAACAATTTACAGAAATAAGCTGCAAACAAAGGGAACCCCATGCCCAAGGGTGTGGTATCTTTAGAGAAGCTTTGTGACCTGCAAAACCGCTTTAAGGGGCCAACCAATGCTAAGACCAATAGCTCTACATTGTTGCATGAATGAACAAGTAAATTTGGGTATGAAAGAAGATCCAAAATATGTGAGCCTTGGTATGTGTTGTACACCTGAAGAGCCACAAGCCTTTATTTTTCTTTTTAAATAGTATCGAAATGTGTTCGCATGGACGTGTGATGACTTGAAAACTTATGATACATGAATTATCTAGCATGTGATACCCTTCAAGGAAGGGGTAAATCCATTTCAACAAAAGTTAAGGAAATTTCATCCTATGCTTGAACCCCTCATTCAAAAAGAACTAAGTAAATTGTTGGATGTTCAAATCATATTCAGAGTTCGTCATTCTACCTAGGTATGTAATTTAGTTCATGTGAGGAAAACATCCAGAGGGACACACTTATGTGTTGATTTCTGCAACCTGGATCGGACTTCAGATAAAAATAATTATCCTATGCCATCTATGGAGCAGATACTTCAAACAACATCTGGGTCAGAAATGTTCTCACTATTAGACAATTTTTTTGTGATACAACCATGTTTTAGTAACGGAACCTGAGAAATTCAAAACTATGTTTAGGACTAAATTGGGTACATTTGCATTTAGTGGATGCCTTTTGGACTCATTAATGCGGGTGCTACCTTTTAGCAGGCTATGGACATTGCGTTCCATAGTTTGATTGGACAAAGTGTGGTGGTGTACTTAGATGATGTTACAATATATTCCGAGAAAATATTGATCACTTGCGTCATCTAAGGAAAATCTTTGAGCGATGTCGAAGATATGGCATATCTTTACATCTTAAGAAGAGCATATTTGGAGTGTCTGAGGGTAACTTCTTGGGCTGCACTGTAGAAAAGAGTGGAATTAAAGTTGACCCAGACTGGGTCAATGCTATTGCTCATATTCCCTTCCCCATGAATAAGAAAGCCATTCAATCCTTCTTAGGGAAAAATAACTTTCTTTGAAAGTTCATCTCAGATTATGCACAAATTGTTAAGCCATTACAAGAGATGATTAAGAAGGACGCAGTTTACAAGCAGGACCAAAGGGAGAAATATGCCTTCACCTAAATCAAACAAGCAATTACCAATGCCCCAACATTGTATAGTCCTTATTTTGGCGAAGATTTTTTGTTATGTACTTTTTCTTCTGACACATCTCTTGCAATCGTTCTCACTCAGAAGGATGATCAAGGAAATGAGCAACCTATATAATTTATGAGCGTTGTCATACAAGGATATGAGTAGAAATATCCTACAATTGATAAGAAAGCCTATGCAGTATATAAGGTGGTGAAGCACTTTAGGACTTACCTCTTGAAAAGTCACATTATCATCTTTTTACCTCACCCAACGATTAAATCATTTTTTGTGCAATAAGAGTTGGGTCAAAGGATGGTGAAATGGATGATAAGCCTTTAAGAGTACGATCTAGAATTCAATCCAGTTCATATGATAAAAGGACATGGTCTGTGTTGGCTTGCAATAGAAGCAGACAATTCACTAGAAGAGGAGTCTTTTAGATGGGAACAAGAGATCAATGTGTACAATATTGAGCAAGCTACCCCTTCAAACACGACCACGTCTTGGTACACTGATGTGTACAGTATCTAGAGCACCATATCTTGTCCTCACACTTATCATCCAAATAGAAGAGGGCTATTCGACTTAAATATTTATCATATTAGCTTGTACATGGTGTAGTTTTTTGGAAGCACCACAATTGTGTCCTTCTCAAATTCCTAGAAGCATAGGATTCAAAAAGGGTATTGAAATATCTTCACAATGGGCTAGTTGGTGGAAACTACGTAGGCGATACTACTGCGCATAAAGTCATGCGGGCTAGTTAATATTGGCTCATGTTATTTAAGGATGCACGCACCTATGCCCATAAGTGTTCATTTTTTCAAAGATGCGTTGGCTGCGATAGGATCTGCATTTCTTGACTTGGTTTGGTAATTAAATGGCGTTTTGCATGTTGATCCAATCAAGTAGAGAAGGTAAAGGGGAAATCTAATGGCGAGAATATTAATTTCAGAGGAGTTTAATGGTCTTTGAAGGAACAAACTCTCTTTCTCTCAATAATTTGGGGTCCCTCTTCGACCTTGGCAATATAAATGTCGATAAAATGCCAATGAGCATAATGAAAACAAAATAAGGGGTGAAATAAGAGAAATGTTTCCTCTGTAGGGAGGTGAAGCAAGTAACTTTGTTGGGGTATTGAACAGTCTCACTGGCAGCAAACAAATGCTTGTGTTCTAGTAGTGACTCTGTCGGGGTACTGAACAAACCTTCTAGTAGTGGAGCAACATCGTAGATGAAATCTAAAACCCTCGTCATTTCAAACTCATGACTACATATTTCCTTCTCCCATATCAAAACAATTGTGATACGACAAGCTTTGTGAATGTGTTTAGCTGAGAAAGGGGATGGAAGAGACCACATCCATAACCAAGATAAATGGGGAAGTAATGGTAATCCAAACAATGAATCAATACTTCCTAGAAGACTAGACCTTGTGCATAAATTTAGACCAAAATAAAGAAGTTGGAGTTCTACCAGTGTGTCGCCAAGTGTTGTCGTTGCTACAACACGCTCCAAATTTTGACCTATATTCAAACTTTGGAGCATCTCTTTAATCATGTGAACTGTCATTTCTAGTTATTAGATTCATTCCACACTTTTTTTGCAAGTTTCCAAGTGCCTTTATGAAGAAATTCCAAGTGTCATATTTTGTTAATGGAAGTGTCACTCTTTGTGAAAGGGAGTTATAATGCATCTTTAAGAGGTGGTTTTGGTGTTTTCTCTTGTACTTATGGATTCTCTCTGTCATAGAGATATGCATTAGACTTATTCCCATAGAATTTCACACTTTCTTGTTGTCATTGACACTAATGTCACAAAGTGTATGTAAGGTGTCACACTTGGAGGTAGGTGTCATTTTGTTCTCATTTCAAAGGATACATGTTGATTCTAGGTGTTAAGAGTTTCATTTTCGAATGGTTGATCGTTTATGAGTGTGTGATAATCTTCAAGTTATGTTTTGGCCTCATCTTTCATTTCACTAATCCCACACTTAGTCAATTTTCTGAAGCTTTCCTATATTTGCAACCTGCCCGACCAACCACTCCTCATCCTGCCTTCCTGAATTACACATTGCGCAGTCTCAAGCCCCAATTAGCTATGCTTGTCTCCTGGAACTGTGCATTGCGTAGTCACTACCTTCTATAACTACACATTGAGCAATCATAGTGAGCAAGTCTACCTCACTACATCCCTGACTCCCTCAACTACGCAATCTTGCCTTCCTATCCCTTAGTCACTATGCACTATGCAATCCTAGAGACTAGACCCTCATCATTGTCTCTTGTTTCTACACATTGCACAATACCTGAGCCTCCTCCTAAATCCTGTACATTATTCTAGCTTAATCAACATATTTCATGAGGAATAAGATATACTAGGAGATTTCGGGACTAATGTCATCTTGTCATGAAGTGAATTCCGTTTGTAGGTGATCTATCTTGACATGAAAGGATGATCCTCAAGAAGGATGCCAAGGAGATCATATAAGAAGACACTTGTAAATATGGAGGTACAAAGAGATCATCAAGCCAAGAGATGAAGGGATATTAGATCATGATCGAAGAAAGCAGATCAATATCACATGAAAGACTCCATATCAACCAACCTTTTTGAGGATGAAGACAAAGTGCATGTAGGGCCTATCATGCAGATACAAAAATGGCAACAAGGAGAGAATTTTGACATTAACACATCACAATGAAGTTCCATGTCATAATTGCCAAGTCATGGCTTATCCAAGTGTCACCTGAAGAGTCTTATGTGTCATTGCATTTTGTCACATTATTTGTGATGTAATTATGTAAATACCCAAAATGAGAAAATGTAAACATGTGGAAGCCCAAGGGTCACATATAGAATGTGAAGAGTCATATAGAAGCTCAAAGGTCTCATAAGAATTCAAAAAGTCACATGGAATCTCAAGACTCATGAGGGAGTTCAAAAGTCATAAGGCATGTGGAAAGTCATATACACCCTCATAGCTCAAGCAAAAGACTTTTTACCTTGGCTTCTCAAGCTAGGCATAGGAGAAAAGATTAGCCTTTTGAGAAGCAAGTAGTTGCTTAAAGTTCCACTATTGGAACTAGTGTTGTATCATTGTAATTATGTATCTTGTGACTTTTAATTTATAATTGGAATCTCTTGGATCTTACACATTTTCATGCATATGTCATGAATCATTGTAAGGCTATTCTTTCGTTGTTTGCGGTGTATGTTTCAGTTAACACATACTAATGAAAATGAACTATTTCCTTAGCTTTAGTACACATCTTTGAATCATGTGTCTTTTGATTTCATGATTGTTATTTCTATGTGAACTATTTCACAAGATTACAAATGATTCTTTCAGATATATGCATGTGCCTTTATTAGGATAATATTATTATTTTTCTATTAAAGACTCACTTTATTTTCCTTTACATGAAAGAACCAATATACACTTTACAATAGAATACATCATAAGGCTAACTTGTTTATCTTGATAGTAAATGTGTTTCTCTAATGTCTTTTATTGCAACCAAGGTAAATATTTAAGATTATGGAAACTAACCTAATTTTTCGGTTGGGATCCTAATCCAAACACTGCAAGGTATAATTAGGACTTTATATCAGGGAGACCCTCTGACTATTGGCAACTTCTAACACTGTCAACAAGACATCTATGAGAAATATAAGTTTTCCAAACTCCCTCTCAAACTAAATTGTACTTGTACCCTCAAACTGATACTTCCCATCATCTCCCACCTCAATGTCGAACTGCATGACCCTTTCTCATAGTTTGTTGAAATACTTCTTGTTCCTATCATATGACATGATGCACTACTGTCTACATACCACAAATTGGTAGTCATTGAGCTTACCATGCAAGCAATGAGTGAAAACTCAAAATATATCTCTACAAAGGTTGTTACCTGGTCCTTCTTAGATCATTTCTTCATCTTAGGACATTTAGTAGCAAAATGCCCAAACTTGTGGCACAAAAAGCACTTGATCTTGTTGAGATCCTTTTTCTTCTTCTCACCCTTAGAGCTCAATTCTCCACCAACACTACTCTTTTTTCCCTTTGACTTCCCTCTTTCTTGGCTAGGGAAATTTTTTCTTTATCTTCCTTGGTCTTAACACAAGACCCAACTTGTCTGTGAATCTCCTCTTGGACATCGTCACCGCATAATTGTTCCTAATTTGGAAGCTTTTCTCTGGCACAAATCCCATCTATAAAGGCTTTCCATGATTTGGTGAACCCAATAGGGAAAAAGTCACCAGATCTTTATCTCGAACTGTCTCACCCACACTAGCTAACTCTTCCCTTACTTTTGTAAACTTGGTGAGGTAAGACACCACATAATTTGACTCAGAAATTTTGATGTTCTTGAGCATGTCCTTCAATACCAACTTCCTATCCTTCCAATGATGGCTTTCCACATGGATTTGGTTTTATTCTTCTCAATTAGGTGAGGAATAATTTGGTCTTTGACTCCCTCCAAGATGCTTCTTCTCACCTTGGCATCCTTCTTGTTATGTTGAGCCAATTGTTGAGGGCTAGTGGGTGAAACTAGGACATTATCAACAAACTCCCACACCCCTTTATCCTCTCGAACCATCTTTATCCTCTCATTCCATGAACAGAAGTTGGACACTCCATTCAATCTGTCCTCAAAGATGAGACCCTAACATGCCATACTACCAAATTCCACTACCCATAAACATTACACACTACCTAGAAACCATAAATGCCAAATCAATTTGATAAATTCACTCCCTCTGAATCGCAACACTTTCTTTTGAAGATAAAAACTTTGTTTGGCCTTCAATCAGAGGCTATGCTCTAATACCATGCTAGATTTCCTTAAAACCCAGTAACAGATTCACAATTTTCTATGTGTAGAAACCAAAAATACAAACAACTATTGTTTTGAAAACTTAAATTGAAAATACACTTAGTTTCTAACTTAGAATGCATAATATAAAATAAATAAATCAGAAGACAAACACATTCAACACATCAAACACAAGATATACGCAAGAAACCCTAACTCCTCGGAAAATCATCAACTATGTGTGTTTTCTATTAGCTCAACAAATAATATTTTTTCCAGGGATTTATACCGCAAGGGAATGCTTCCCTTCTACAACAAACTCTACTCAATAATTGATCTAAATCAAAATCAATACAACGCTTATGCATTGCTTGCATAGATCTACTCTGATGTGCACAAATGCACGCTCTACAACTGCACAAGTCAAGTTCTCCTTCCATACTATAACTCGATGTACAACCATGTTGGTTCTGAGTTGGGCTAAGGCTATTTGACTTCTTCCTTCTTGCCTCTTGATCCCTTATCTACTCGTTGACTACTAGAAACCATTTCGTTGTTGAGATAATCACACTCTCTGTGCTCTTCGATCTAGCCACTTACTCGCTCTATCTCCTCTTATAATTTTGACCTAATCTCCTCCTTCACTCTCAACAGCTGAGATTAAATCATAAGTTAACTTAGATTTTAATTTTTTCCTAGGTATAAGTTTAGGAAATAGTTAAATAAATTCATATTCTGCTAAAGTGGTTTTCTAATGGGTCCCTCTACTAGCCTTAGCACTTAGGCAAGTAGAACCCTTACTACTCTACTCCAATCAACATAAGATCCACCTAGAATAGATATTTAGTCTTTAGAAGCTAGAGGAAGGTATTGTGTGATTAAAAAACCCTGAAATTATGATATATAAATCTACATTGCTATAACATTTTCATTTGTTGCGGGGGGGGGAGTCAAAGGCAAGTTATGATATAATATTGTAGGATTTTAGTATGATATAATTTCTATGGGATGATATTTTCTCTCTGATATATGTTTTGTATATCCTTAACAAGTTATGCGACTTACCGATTTACTTTTTTGCACAAAAAAATTGGAATCCCTATAGTTTTTAGGTGAATTTTAGGCCATAACCCACATGAATGCCATAGGCATATATAGATGTAATATTTTTACCCCATATAATAAAATTACTTGATTTTTCCTTTGGGAAAAAATTGTTTTGTGATGAATCAATGCTCATTAAGCAACCAAGCATTAAAAGTGTGGACACTAATGGATTATTGCAACTATGACCTTTATTTTGACATTTTACGATATTTGTCATCCTTCATAAATGACAAGTGATTTTAAAATTTACATTGGCTTTGAAGGGTGATTTTTAAATTACCCTTCTAGGATGTGTTTAAACTCCTTGGAAGATCTAGGAAGGGTTCAACTTTAAACATCAGTCATTGATTTCCTATTGTATTAATACCAATAGCCATTGTTCTTTTTTTTGGTAAGCTCATTAGAATTTATATTGCTTTCAACAAAAAATACAATGAGATTGACCTAAGTCTACTAGTTTTCCAATAAGGAAACTATATTAGTAGCACATGTATGTGGCTTTGGGGCAAACAATAATTCCAAATTTATGACATAGTTATACAAGTTAAACATCCTAATAGAATTTAAAGAAATACTAGGGCTACTAATCTTGTTTTTATATTGGATATCTTGTTGATTATTCTCCAAAATCATAGAGTAAAAATTAAAAACTTAAACATCCAAATGGTGGGGGAATCCGCTTGGATAGGATCAAGGTTAATTATATCTTCCCCATATTAGAAGAACTCTAATTCAACCAAATTCTTTTCCATTAGAGATACCCAAGTGTTTAGTTTCTTAAGCTACAGTTGCAATTCATCAATGTAAATAAGAATATCTTGTTGTTCCTCAAACCTCTCCATTATAATTTTTCCCATTATAGTTTTTATCTACCAATATATGTATGGTTTGGAGGTAGCGGGTGCAAGTGTCTGGAATTTAATGTCTAACCTCCTGTTCCACTTTCTCAACTAGGATGAAATGCCCTATTCCACTTCCGTGTTTAAGATGAAACATCGGTCAACCTGGGCCTTCTGTGTAACAATATTATTTCTTGTTGAATGTCCTAAAGAGTATTCTCCCAATATGAACTTGCTGACCATTTTTGCATTTATTTTAACTCTGAAATGTGTTTTTTGTCACCTTCCTTACCATTGCCAACAACTTGAGGAGGGACTGAACCTCAACATTGTGATAGCAAGGATGAAGCCTAAGGAAAGAGGGATTGAGGGTTAAAAAATAAGGAACGTGAAAGGACATGGATGAATAGAGCCACTGGGTGTCAGACAACACCAAGGGATGACTACAAACAAAGAAAGGGAATACAACATAGGACGAAGGCTTAGGAGGCCTACAGAGAACAGACAAAAACCATGGGAATGTCGAGGGGAGGATCCTCACTAGAGATGACTACAGAGAAGCAGGGAAAGTGGGATGAAAATCCCCTAATTTTGGTACAAACTAGGTGGCTAATGAGATAATACAAAGTATGAGATGCATGTCCATGCTAATCATTAGAATACCAGGTGTGGTACTTAATCAGTCTCTCAAGGAGGTTGGCAATGTGTTGATATTATTGTTATAGGGGTTGTTAGGGAAGGACACCCACCATGGGGAGCTAGTAGTCAATGTTCAAAATAATCATAATTTTCCAATAGAAGCAATAAGCACACCATGTTAAAGCATCACTACCTGCTAATAAAAACAATAATTAATGTTTAAAAGCATCATTACTCACCAGTAAAAGAAATAATTCTATTACATAATCATGTACACTCCTTATACTAATATAAGCCAACAATCAATATAAGTGTGCAATCAATAGACTTGTGCCTCAATTATAGCCACTCAAACAAAGAAAGATGTCACATTTCTACTAGCCTAACATTTAACAATATTTTCTTAATTACTATGTAATTTTATAAAAAGTAAGAATAAGCAAAAGCTTTATTCCTAGAATATATAGTATTAAGGTTTGTTTCCAACATAGTTTGGACACAAAAATTTCGAAGAAAAAAAATGGAAACACCTATAGAAGGATTCAATGGATAAAATTTCCTTATCTAGAAAGTCAAAATACAAATGCAATTCATGAACAAATGTCTATTGGGATTAGTAAAAGGGGTTGACTTGTCACCTACATATCCAAATAAAACACCTACAATGATAAAGAAAAGGTGCTAAATCCAAAGCCATTATTTTCCTTTTTCTCTAAGATTTTGAGTTGTATCACATAAATATGGAAAAAAGATAAAAGAGAAATTTAGGATAATCTTAATAATTTGTTTCGAGTAAAATAAATGAGTTCAAAGTTCCTCTAAAGCTACAATTATTTAGATTCAATATGTCTATCATAGTCATTATGTCTAACAACATAAAAATATCTAAAAATATCTCATCATATAGCTAGCTAAAGTACAAGTTATTGTAGAGGAAGATGGTGCCAATCCATTTTGTTAAACATTGTGCCTTTTCAATACAATAATGTCATCTTTACTCTAAGTTAGATGTTTTAACATGCTCTAGAAGACATGATTTCATCTCTCTTCTAGTTAAAGAATAGAGAACAATGGAAGGATATTCTCAACCATACATATCATTATACTCAAAGGAAAGTATGGAAAAGAGAATGATAGGTGAGAGTAGGATTGAATGTTACTTTTGCGGAAAAAGGGTTATATAACAATTAATTGCAAAACCCATATTAGTGACCTTCTTAAAGGAAATCTTTAAGAGATAACAAATGTATCCATTGTTGGAGATCCACTAGATATTGACAATGATGATAACCTCACTAAATAATTGGAATTGTTCGCATATTAAGAGGCGCATACTTTGAAGACAAAGATTGACGTAGTGAAATAGAGATAGTTATTCAATATTTAAGATTTATGGGCCTATTCATTAGTTGAAATTAATTTTCCAGATCCATCTCATTCAAGTATATATTTAAATTGATGTTTCGAACCTACGACTGAGGTTCATGATCAGGAAATAAAAGTATGTGAACCTCAGTCGTAGGTTCACATACTTTTATTTCCTGATCATGAACCTTTGTCGTAGGTTCGAAACGTCGATTTAAATATATACTTGAATGGGATGGATTCAGAAAATCAATTACAACTAGTTATTCATTAATCTAGGATGATTTTTTATTGAATAAACTATAATTCATTAGGGTGTGAGACATGTAATAACAGATTGTTGCTCAACACTTCATGTGAGATATGGGATCTGGGAGTTCGATACCATACCTTTGCCAGGGTTCCAAGATATTTCATGTGCAAATGATGTCCAATGATGTTAGGAGCTTGTATTACAACTAGGAGAGTATACATTTTGGAGGAACATGGAGTAACTTGAAGGAATTTTATGATTCAAAATGTTTTCAAATAGGAAGCATATGAATATCATTTGATCCTATTATTTCAATTTTTAGTAAATGTGTTTGTAGTCATAATATGCTTCACTTTCAATGAGTTTTGATTTTAATAAATATAATCCTTAAGAGAGGGTTTTGGAATATAATACGTACATGTCTAATATGGTCACTTTAGTGACTTTAGGGTTTTTAGATAGATTTTACGGTTTTGGATAAATATCACATCTCAAACTATGAATTCCATTGTACCTCACTATAACATTTTGTAATAACATATTGTTTTATTATGTTAAATTATGTGGCTAAACTTATTTAGGGTTTCGACATTTAGTGATGTAATTTGTTTCATAATCAAGCATCCTCTATAAAGACATACCACCTTGATATGCTTCTAAACTAGACTACTAGCACTTACCATCATCCTTTATAATTGGAAGTAGTTATTTTAAAACTTTAAAAAAATATCTTCCAAGTACACTAACTTCAAGATCATAAATTTAATCTCTTTCAAGGATAGTCAAATGTTTGGCACCCTACTAAAATAGTGAAAAAAATCATCATCCTTTACTTAAAGTTTATATTATATTATTTTTCATAAAGAATTAATGGATCTACATTATTTAAATTTTAATAGTTCTAAGATATTTCCCTAATTTTATCCATTTTAAAACCTTTATCATTGGCTTTTATAAAAAAAATGAATTATATGATCAAGAAGAAGATGTGTGTTCCTTATATGAAGCTCGCAAGAAACATCATTTGATTGTTCCTTGAATATTTTGAAAACCTTCTTAAAAGTGTTACTATAGCTTGTAAGATTAGAGTGAAAGATTTTTGTAATCTACACATGAATCCATGCAGGTTTGGTATATGAATAAATTTGTTTGCACTTGATTATAGACTAGTGACTCAGTTGTTCATCCATTAGTTTCACAAACAACTTTTCTTACAAATCTGTATTTACCATGCTTCCTTTTCAATTTTTATCAATTTGTAATATTCAAATCTCATCTTAGTTATCTATGTATTTTTAAATATAAATTGCAAGTAATCCATCTTCTTTCATTTATAGCTATCTACTTCTAATAACAAGGTTGGGCTTCCATTTTGGACATTTTTTTCAAACACTTTTAGACTTTACAATTTATGTGTAGTAAAGTTCTTTGGTTTCTCTTTTCCATTTTTTTTAACTATCCTCCTTATTCAAAGTACCAACAGATCCTTAATCCTCCCCTCTTTCATCATGCTCCCTTTGTGTATTGCATTGTCACTCTTTAAACCTTGTGGAAGTGTTGATGTCTTTAATCATGTTCATGTTTCTTAGTATGTTGTATTGGTTACAATGCTCTACTTTGCTACTCAATTAATGCTTCTTTCTAAAGAAAAATAGAACATGGGAGAATGATAGAAATTAAATATTTGTAATGTGATACCAGATTTTTAATGTAATACCAGGTATACTTTTCAACTGATTGTTTTTAGGAACTATTAAAACAAAATAAAATAAAAACACATGTAAACATGAATTGAAATCAATTCAAAAATTTATTATCATAAATTTGCCTCTATCCTTATGCTACATAAATCATTTTCAAATAATATATATAAAATGAAAATATTACTCTTTGCAATCTATTTATGATTTATCCAACTATACTCAACTAAAACAACATGAAAATATAATAACGTTATGTCTTGCTTTGCTAAAGGTCACTAATGGAAACAACAATAAATTAGCACATTCAAAACATGAATAAAAGTCGAATATTTTCCGCAGAAAATGTGAGAGTGAACGTATGGGAACAAGTATGGGAACAAGAACGTTATTACATAAAAGATGGAGATGCAACACAGCATAAATTGATGCTAAGTTTGTTACAATGATGCATACAGCTTAACCAAGCTTGGAAATGACATCATTAAGTGCGGTCACAGCCTCTGCATAGTATTTCTCTGCCTTGGGTGTATCCTTGCTCCTTGCAGCGTAGTCCAGCTGTGAAATTCCAAAGTTAATACAGCCAATCAATTAACAAATATCTATTTCAATTTTAGAAATTTTTTTATTATAATAATTTTTTAATTAAATTTATTATTTATAATCAAAAATTAAATAAAAATAATAATAAAAAAATAAAAATAATATTATATTATAATTAAAAAATAAAAAATTAATATCATATAATATTTAAATATATTTTTTATTTATTTATTTTATTTTATTTTTTTCCAAAAGAAAAATGTTGATTTATATTAAATATTAAAATTCAGTATATGCATCTAGTTATTATATGTCCGTCATTACTCAGAGATAAGAAACAAATATACCAGAGGAGTAAACTAATAATTTTACAGAATTATCACCATTTTCTATGTGGATATAACACGTGACTTGGCAAGTATATGATGAGAAAATATCATAAAAAAATTGTCCATGTATATTTAAAAAACAAAAAACACTACAAAATAAACAGAAGCATAAAAATTAAAAAAGGTCAGCCATAGACTTTATCTTAGTTTAGATTCAAACGGTTTACAATGAAATGAGTTTTAGTTTAGATTCAAAATGTCTACAATAAAAATGTTTATGGTAAAACAATTTCGGAATAACATAAATTCAATAAAATATATAATAAAAGTAGTTTAAAAATAATGAAAAATATATCTTATTTTTAAAAGAAAAGAAATAAATTAAATTTCAATCTATTTAGTCTAGAAAGATAACTATAATTTTTGGAATCCTATCTCTGGGCTAAAATAGTCCCTGTGAAGTTCTTTCTGTCTAATGTATCCTGTTTCTTTATATATGTTATGTAATATAATCTTGCTTTTTTGCTCTGAAAAAGATAATTTAAAAGATTAAAAATAAATTATTGTAATATATAAAGAAAAGAAATAATGCAGAAAGAATACTTCATAACTTTTTGAAAATTGTAAATTGAAAATATACTAATAAAAAAATTAAATTAAAATTTAAATTAATATAGAACTAAATTTATCATCAAAATTAATTATTTTTTATAATTTAATATAGGATTATAATTTACATATTTTATAGGATAAATAAACAAATAATCTTAATTATTTTTATTTTTATTTTATTTTTTTCTAAAATAAAAATATAGAATTAAATAAGTTAATGAAAAAATATATTTTATATTAATTGTGTAATCAAGATATATAATTTTTCAAAAACAAAATTAAATTGATGAAATTAAAAGTATGTTATTTGGGTTTATCTTGGTCTGTTGAGGGGAATGTTTGAGATCTTCTCAACTCAATTTCAATTCCCATATGTCATATCTTTTGCTTTGATGTTATAGCTTCTAGCCTTGGCTTTCAAAATGAATAATTTTTTAGGACCAAAAAATATATAATCTTCATACACAATATAAAAAGGTGTTTTCCACATGAAAATAAAATAAAATAAAAGCATAAGTTAACTACATTATATTCCTTATATGCAAGATAAAAAGGTATTTGGTATTTTAACTATTTTATGAATTGGAGGGATAACTATTACAACATAACACATGAGTTAAACAATATCCTTAATTTGACAAAAATATCTCTAAAATTCACATTACTTAACCCCCATACCAATACGAACCCAATACATCTTCCCAAGTTAAAAAACCTCTATTTTCATTAGATATTGTAAGTATCCATTTTTCATTAATATTTTTCATACCTCTTTATATTTTTTCATTAAATTTGAACTCCATTTTTTTGTATACCTCCAATATAAAAACCCTTTACCCCCTTGATATATGTCCAATATATTAGTCATTTTTTCCTCGATATATATCCCCTAATATAAAACACATGTGGTATGGTATTGTAGGAGACAAGTGTAAATTGATGAAAGGTGAATAAAAAATTAACGGTCAAATGAAGACAACTATAATTCCCTATGGTGGATGAAGTTTATTAAAAAAAAAAATCTAGTAATTGTGTTGTAAATTTTGTGTTTTGTTTGGGCAGTTTTGGAAAGTATCCACCTACAAAAGCTCTCCTTTTGTTGCTTAGATGTATCATCTTTAGGAAAATTATATATTCTAAATAAAAAGGAGAAAATAATTAGAAATAATAAGTAATGTATTTGCTACAAGCCTGGAATAAAATTATATAATACAAATACTCTTTTCAACCTACAAAACTCCTTTTTTTTGTTGCTTAGATGTATCCTCCTCAGGAAAATTATATATTCTAAAAAAAAAAAAACGATTAGAATAATATCTGATGTATTTACTTAAAACTGGGAATAAAAATTATATAATACAAATACTCTTTCCATTAAAAAACAATAAATTTAAATCATTTTTTTATATAATTTATTTTAATTATTAAAATAAATAATTTTCATAATTGATTTTATTAAATTTATTCTTGACAATATCAGATATCATTTTTTGGAATTCAACTGCGTTAAGTAAGTCATTCATCTATGACCATTTCAAAGAGAGGTAGTAAGTGACTAATTTCTCATGATTTTTGAATAGTCCACTTAACACTCATTGCATCGAGTGATGCTCACAGGGGTGAAGAAGTGGGATTGAAACTAGTGATATCTAATATAATGTAGTTGAATCCCAAAAAATGATATCTAATATAATGCATTGCGAAACCCCCTCAATACTTACATACAAAAGAGTGAAGGGAACTCTACTTGAATGGTTCGTGAGGCACAATACTTGCTAAGGTTTTGGAAATGGGGTAGCAAGCTAAGTGGGCTTGATTGTGGGGAACTCCACAGTTAAGCGCACCTAAGCCAAAGGTGATTTGGGATGGGTGACCTCCCGAGAAGTCCTAGTTGTCGGGTGCAAGCCCCAGAAGTGATGATTGACGCTATGTTCATTTCACTAGTTTCAATCTAACTTCTTCACCCTTGTGAGCATCACCCGATGCAACCCCTCAATACTTAAATTGACAATTGACGCTATGTGATTCATTTCACTCGTTTCAATCCCACTTCTTCACCCATGTGAGCATCACCCGATGCAACTCCTCAATACTTAAATTGACAATTGCTCCTCAATACTTAAACCTCTGTGAGAAACCCCTCAATACTTAAATTGACAATTGGCGCTATGTGACTCATTTCACTAGTTTCAATCACACTTCTTCACCCATGTGAGCATCACCCGATGCAACCCCTCTATACTTAAATTGACAATTGCCCCTCAATACTTAAACCCCTGTGAGCAACCCCTCAATATTTAAATTGACAATTGACGGTATGTGATTCATTTCACTAGTTTCAATCTCACTTCTTCACCCATGTGAGCATCACCCAATGCAACCCATCTATACTTAAATTGACAATTTCCCCTCAATACTTAAACCCCTGTAAGCATCACCTGATGCAACCCCTCAATACTTAAATTGACAATCGACGCTATATGATTCATTGACAATTGCCCCTCAATACTTAAACCCATGTGAGCATCACTCGATGCAACCCCTCAATACTTAAATTGACAATTGCCACTCAATACTTAAATTGGCAATTGACGCTATGTGATTCATTTCACTAGTTTCAATCCCACTTCTTTGCCCCTCAACCCCTCAATACTTAAATTAACAATATCATTAAAAAAATGAAACTATTAATATAATTTTACTTACACAAATAAATAGGTAAACAAAAAAACAAAAAACCTTTTAAAATGATTTAATGTACACATTTACATTTCTTATCCTACAACCAATCAATTCTCCTAAAATATACTCTTAACCAATTAATTCTTGTAAAATATACTCTAGTTAATTCGAGTTAATATTGTTTCATTTAAGTATCTACATGTCTTATCCTATAACCCATCATTTCTCCTACACTATAGTAAGGATTCTTAAAAAGATTAATAAAATATACTCTAGTTATTTAGACATTTATGGATGTACATATCTTATCTTATAAAGATTAATAAAATATACTCTAGTTATTTAGACTTAATAATGTTTCATTTATGAATCTGCATATCTTATCTTATAACTAATCGTTTCTCCTACACTAAGGTGAGCATTCTAAGAAGGATTAATAAAATATACAGTTAATATTGTTTCATTTAAATATATGCATGTCTTATCCTATAACCAATAATTTCTCTTAATGTACTAATAGATTTTCATAAATTTAAATTATAACTAAATTTCATATTTTTTTCCATAAAAAATTTCAAGATATTGTTTTATTAATAGTCTTCTTATTCTAGCTGCTATTACTAGTTACACAATTAATATTGCTAGCTATTACTTGAGTTATTATTCTTTAATAAAATTAAATCTCACATTTACCAACTACCTTAGGACTTGCTCGGTGATTAAACTTATTAACATAAATACCCATTATCAAAACCCCCCTGGAAAACTCAGGCGATTAAGGATGGAAGACCTCAAACAAGCAAAGAGATTCTATAAACAATCAAAAGAAAAACAGTATGTGAATATCTACAAAAGAAAAGATATGTATATATGAAACTTACGTTGTCAAGGGTGTCAAAAAGCTTGGTGGTGAGGGTTTTGAGGGGCTTCTTCTGGTCCTTGGGCTTTGAGGAGATAACGGTGTTGAGGTCGTAGCGAAGGTAAGAAGCCTTGGAGCGGAGGTCGTTCTGGACGTACGGCCACGCCTTCTTATCTATCAGCTTTTTCACCTCCAGGATTTGCTTCGCGGATTCCTTGGCTCTCGCAGCCGCCTGGTCCGCCGAGAGGGGCTGAATATAGAACCGTTCCTTCAACGGCAGTTCCAGGTCCCTCGCCTCGTCTGACAGCAACGTTCCCGCTGCACAATCACCCAATAAAAATGTTAAAATCCACGCAAATTGGCCACCCAAAGGGCGCAAATAAATGACTGATACTCACGCTTGCCCCCCGAGGGTGGAGGGGGCCCATCGAGCTTGATGGAGCGGGCGTCTGCGAGGGCCTTCTGAGCCACGGCGCCCACGGTCACGCCGGCGGCGAAGAGCCCCAGAATTGAGCGCCGGGTACTCTGAGCCGCGGAGGAGGAGGAGGAAGGGGATGAGGAGTCTTCGGAGGCTGCTCGGACTGATAAGACCCAGGGCTTAACGCCCGCGGGTGCTAGGCGAGCTGGTGCGGTGGTGGGCATTAAGCGGGTGGAGGAGCTCATCGTGTGACCGCTCTCCAGAACCGCCGGCTGCGAGACTCCACGTAGAGCTGCCATGGAGGACATTGCCTGCGCCATTGTTGTTACCTTCTTTCTTTCCTTTCTTGATCTACTCTGCGTTAGACTTCTAGTCTGAGACTCTCAGAGTGTGTTATCGACTTTGTGGATGAAATGGGCAGCCGGGCAGCTCCGACGTGTGGCTATCCAGAGGCCCTCGCCAACCCAATCTTCTTTGTCCAGGTGGCTTCTGATAAGATTGTGCTAATCTCGAATCAGCGCCTGCCACGTAGGATAAATATCATTTGGATAGGTGGCCCTCGCAAACTTTCATATAATTGTGGCCGCCGTCCAATCAGAAGATGAGGAAGGAATGAATAACAAATGATTTTCACTCTATTTTCTTTTTGGGTCCTTTTTCCATTAAATTTGACAAATTTCGATTCGCTCTTCAGGTTCTGGATATGCCTCGTCTACAAAAACTTATAATTATTGGCTACTTATCTCCTTTAATCATGGACACCGAAGAGGTTAGACAGGTTCCTACATTGGATGACTTTGCACCCAAATACTTGGACAAGCTACCTGAGGATATCATTCTCAACAGGAGGACTAGAACTTCATGATGGGGAGACGTGGAGTACCTTCGTATTGGTTTCAATGGAATGCATCCAAGTAAGCCCTGATGGATTGAAAAGGAGAAAGAGTGAGGGATCAATTCCCTCACTTTACAATTGGCTGATAAATGTTTTTGCAGCCCAAAAGCTCATTAGTGGGGAGGAATAATCAAGGTGGTTCCAGAAATAGAAGTGGCCTTAGAAAAACTCAAAAATCAAAGTCTTTGGATTGAAGTGGAACAAGGGTCAGATCAAATACCTGACGCAATCTTTCCAATGGCGCTAATGACACCTCAATTTGCATTTGTATGTGAAAGATATAGTGAGTCAAAGTTATGGTCAAACTAAGCCCAGTGGAAACCACTAATGAGGCAACAATTTGGCATTTAACGACGCACGGATTCCAACTGCCAGAACAAGTGAATTTGTTGCCTCGTTGATTTTGTCGGTAACCCTAAAAACTTGGCGGAAATTTTTTGGCTAACAAGGCTTATATGGAAAATTTATATATATATATATATATATTATATATATATGGTTGCGGTTGAACTATTGCCTTTTATGACAATATGTCATGGTCACCTATAGTTATATAAAGGGAATATTTGTACAATAGAATTTCACACAAGAATGATTATTTAAAATAATTTCCTCTTTGGGGGTTTCTTGAGTCTAAATTCTCTATACCTATTGGTTTGTAATCAGCTATTATATCCAATAATTGGTATCAAATATAGGTTGTGATCCATGGAGTTCTTGGTTTCATTCCATCGAGTTATTGGTCATCTTTATGGGTTTATTGCAAGTCAAAAGGAATTACAGAATTGAAATATAATCAAATTTGAAGCGAAGGAATATTTGTGAAGAATTGATTCATTAATGCATATGTTAATCGTCATGGCCTCTTTGTGAATGAACTTATTTCATTGTTGTTTGTCATCTACATATCAGAATGGCATAGATCATGGAAGAAATAGATATGTCGATGATAATATGGATCACTTTGGTATATGATTTGAAGCCAAATTCAAGTGTCAAATTAATGTGCTTGGCATGGTTATTTAGAGCCTTGAAATCTTCTATCAATTCTTAGCAAGCAATGGCTAAAAGAAAGAAACTAGAGTTAAATCTGAATGTCAAGAAAGAGATTAGTAACCTCATGGAAAATAACGTATTGTAATGCATAGGCATGGTAATGTAAAGATTCTATGCTTATTCTACATGTGAAAGGAACAATTGCAACTTTTGTTCATTGTTAGCAAACTAATTACATTTTCTATAGTGATTGTTCTTTGTAGCTAAAATTTTTGTCTACCACATGTTAATGGTCAAATACAATCCTACCAATAACAATGAGGAATATCACCCAATAAAGGTTCCAATTAGACCTATACTCATTTGGTATGGAAATATTCTCAGGTATGTGGGCCAGAATGCCTCAACAATTTTTTGGGATGTAATGAAGTGTCAATCTAAAGGGAAAATAAATGACCTAACACTAATATATATATATATATATATTTATATTAATCTGACTAGTATGTAGTATTATGTCTTCCTAGATAGCAAAGAGTGCGTTATATATATTTTTAGACACATATGGAAGATTAATTACAATATTATTGAAAATAATTCACTAAATCAAGGAATGAACAAGCTCAAATACAATGTTATAAATATTCTAAATAAATACTTATTTTAAATAAAATATATTGTATTGTGTATTTGATTTTTTTTGCTAAGAAATCCTAAGAAACAAGTAAGGAATTTCATTTTTTATAATGTAAACTTTAAATCAAACATTTATCGAAATGCATTGTATAAGATCACTAGTTCACACCATCAACTTGTCAACAAATATTGGCCCTTTTTTTGTTGACTAGAGGAATCTACAATTGGGCCAATCTTGTACTCACATGACACGGGGTCGATACCAATTGCTTCCATTATCAACTATAGGGACATATGTGTCCCCTTTTGCACACACAAGTGAATTGGGGGGATTTGTACAACGTATTTCCTTGCACATAATACTTCATTTACACACCCATTTTCAGTTGAGTTCCCCCCCAGGGGCTAATATTCGTGTTTGAATTAAATTAGTTCACCGATTAAAATATATAGTTACTATACCAAGTTTTCCAATCTTAAAGTCTTTAACCAATTCCTAAACCATTATAGAAATGTAAAGGTTTAGTTCTGGATTTCCAACTCACAAGTCTTCAAAATTATATTCTAACTAGTAAAAATATATAGGTTTGATTACAAAGTTTTCAACCCTTTTACTATTGAAAGAGATAGTCTTTATACTAATATATTGCTTCATTTATTCATTTAAATTCCTCAAATGCTTTTTTGTGGCAACATTCTCAATAACTTAGCAAAACCTATTGAGAAAATGTTTTAATATTTTTTTCTTGTTTAATAACATTGCTACATATTTTCTTCATTTCTATTAAAATATTTTCTATTGTCACCATCCACATACCCTAACCCATTTCTAATCTACCTAAGATCAATTAGAAATCATAGATCCCCATGGATAATCGACAAAACTCTACAATGTTAGCTACACCAAAATTAATGAAATCTTTATCTTCCACTATTGCATCCAATTGGGAGTCTTCTATAGTGAGTGCCTCCATGCACTACCGAAACCAAACACTGAAACTATTTTTCATAACAATTGAGATATTCATTTGGTCTATCTTTTCTTGTGCACAACTATATATGCAACAAGTCATTTCTTAGTGAGTGGATTTACCTATGACATCCACAAACACTAGTGCAAGTTTAGTCACTTCCCCAAACATCTTGATTTTAATTCCTTAAATTGCACAACAATTCATTATTTTTGAACACTAAATCCACTAAAATACCTAGTGCTATAAACATGCTCTTTATATGGTCTTCACCATCTTGGGCACCTGAGGCTACATTTCCAAAAACTATATCTTATTCTTCCTATATGATGACACAAGTTTATCTTTGGATTCATTAACTGCCTGAATTAACTTTACAATTCGCACTTTTAGCATCCTTTCCAACTTCCTTCTAGTCATCATAGGCACACCAAAAGTCTTGTTTCCATCTAAGAACATCTAATGACTCTCGTGGAGCATAATCTTATGTAAAATTTAATGTATATTCCACTAAAACAATGCACGGAAACAAATCTTACAATATTATGAAAGATTTTATTACACAATTTATCATCGCAAATCTCATATTTATGATTACTGGTGTAGTGCTCAAAATTATGGAAATCAATAAAAAATGAAATGAAATAAACAAAATAACATAAAATGTAACCTAGGAAACCAAATATGGGAGAAAAATCAGCTAGAAGGTGATGTCTATGTTGTACTCTCTTTTTCTTAGTTATGAAATGTTAGTACAAAGAAAGGCATACTCAATATGGAGTTTCCATAGACACTGTCGCATAAGTGGCTACTATAGAATCTTCTACCTCCTTTATTATGCTTCAACATCCCACTCCTAGACACTTTTCTCAACTATGGAATAATATCAATACCAAAAGAATGGAACTGCTTCCTTTCCTAGTAGCCCATTGTTTAACATAGCCTAATAGTAATCTAGGGTTAGGGTTAAGGTTCATGCATGCATCAACTCTCAATTAGTTTTATGGTTTTGGATCCTCTAGAATATATTTTTTAATTCCACACATGACTCGCCCCACATGTGTCGCTAATTTCCATTAACATGGCATCCAATTATTACCATGGTGGTCAAGAATGAAAGTTAAATTGCAAGAGACATACCTTCCTCATACAAATTTAGATCAATATTATTTTTGTACCCTTATAAAACTGTTGACACCTAATCCTCACGATTGGGTGAATTTATGTAAATAATTAAATTAGGAATGTGAATAGTCATCAAGAGATGAACTGAGCAGTCACACCCTTTTGTATATAACAATAACATACCTAATGGAATGAATCGAATCAGTTTTACTGCCTATTGGAGTTACTGCTGGCCTGACATGGTATCAGAGCCAAGTTCTCAAAATAGTTGTAACTCCCTTCATTTTTGCTACTGTGGGCTATACGCTGGTCTGTCATATGCATTCCTATTCCTAAACGCTGCCCTAATAGAGTCTGAATGCTGTCCTATTCCTAAACGTTCACCTGAGTGTTGTCCTAACCTGAGCGTTGTCCTGACCTGAGCGCTGTACTGTCCTACTTCCGTTGTCCGTTAAAATATGTTTTGAATGTTACTTCCTCTCTTCCCAACTGCGTTTTTTGGTATAGTAAACTCGACAGTCGTTGTGGATACATTTTTTGGTATAGTAAACCCTCCAGAAAACACTGTGATATATTTCATTCTGGGCTACCTTGCGTCCATTCGTCTTTTTCCCTAGGAAGCCCTCTGCAAATACCCGTGGAATCCTGTAAAGTCTTTCAATTTTTGTCAAATATTTTTCTGCGTTTCGTGGACCAGAAGAATGCCTCTGTCCTGTTAAATACGAAGGGCTATATATATGCAGAGCGGAAGGCAGACAAAACGTTTTCAGTGTATTTGTGTTGTGTTTGATTGCAATTTGTGTTGCATTTGATTGCAATTGGTATAAATGGCCCATATTCGCTATCCTCGTGGTTAGTAGTGGCGACAGCTTACGCTACGTCCCAAGTTCGAATGGTATGAACGCTCCTGCTATGGTTATGAATGCTCTTGCTCTGGTTATGTACGCTGGCTATGAACGCTGGTTATGAAAGCTCCTGCTCTTTCAAAAAAAAAAACGTGAACTTGCTCGACAGGATTTGTGGATCACACAACGCATTTCTTTAGCGAGAAAGATGGCATGGGCTTTGTGATCGAGGAGTAATATGGTTCATTAATGCGTACCACAATTTGATCAGCTACGTTATCATTATACATAAGAATTATTCCAGACATTATTCGATGTTGTTGTACATATGAAATTTTTCAGGCAAGTTGAACGTGAAAGGATTGGGCATCCCATGCTGGACTTTGGTGAATTTTAAACTCGTGTGAAAGGATTGGGCATCCCATGATGTATACTGCGCATACATTGAATGATTTTTATTAGTAGATGTGTACATTTTTGAAAGGCATTTTCTGTCTGTGTATTGAAGTTGTGATGACAGTGATTCAACGGGTACATGAAAACCATATCTTAGAAGTCTTAGTGGACAATAATACCCTTTGAGAATGCCCTTTTGAGTACAATTTTACTATATATTGGCAGAAGTATTCTTTTCTATCAGCAATTTTTTTTTTTACAGAATGCATTCAATCATCTCCATGGTAGGAATAGTTCTCACTGGCAAGGAGAACTATCCTGAATGGTCCCGGATGATTAAACACACCCTCATCTTCAATGAGTTGTGGAAAGGAGTGTGTTTCGGAGAAGGAGAAATGACCCAGTACAACCTACCTCAGACAAAGAGCTCGTCATTTGGGAAAACAAGAACAACAAAGCTTAGGCATTAATCGCAGCATCTGTAAATGAAGAGGTGAGTCGCCATATTTCGTCATATTCAACTGCCTTTGAAGCCCTACAAAAGCTGAAAGAACTCTATGACTCACATTCTGCACTTGAAGTT
>APFE031062110.1:25130-38898 GCA_000404065.3 Pinus taeda | reverse complement strand
GTAAATAATTAAATTAGGAATGTGAACAGTCATCAGGAGATGAACTGAGCAGTCACACCCTTTTGTATATAACAATAAGATACCTAATGGAATGAATCGAATCAGTTTTAGTGCCTATTGGAGTTACTGCCTGGCCTGACAAAAACTTACAACGTGTAGAACAACATCAAAAGTGTAGAGATAATCTCACAAAGTTTTGACCCTAAAATATGTCATTTGATAGTGCCTATTGGAGTTACTGCCTAGCCTGACAAAAACTTACAATATGTAGAACAACATCAAAAGTGTATAGATAATCTCACAAAGTTTTGACCCTAAAATATGTCATTTGATGCCTTGAATGAACTCTATAAGTTTCTAGACCCCAAATCACCAAACTAAAACATGCCCCTAAAATGGGCCCTGCAAGCTAAATTTTCCAGTTTTTCCTCCCATGAAGCATGGCCAAGATAAATGAAAAATTATTATTGATCCATTCTAGATCATACTAGCCCATTTTTAGAGGTGTGTGGTCCCCAAGAGCTCTCACTATGTGAGGCGAGCAAATATTTCCTCCCATTCTCCCTAGAGTACCATTTGGCCTTGCTTGGAAGTTTCTCTTTCAACCCTATTTACTAGAATTTTTGCTACCAATATCTAGTAGTTCTATACTTCTACAAAATTATATAGTTTTACAACATTGCCTAAATTTTTGGTGTTGATTCCTCTATTTAGGTGAGACATGTTCCTCGGTGTCTTGATTCAACATGGAAGACTTAAACAATTTAAGATTTTCCATTTTCATTGTTGAGTAAATGCATATAATGGGGGTAGACTAAGTCTATAGGCATTTCACACACCTTTTCCTATGACCATAGGGCAAAGACTTGATCTTACTACTGAGATCATGTAGCCTTTATTTGTTCAAATGCAACCAAACTTTACCATCCACCTTGAATGTTTCCTCAATTCAATGTTGATCATGTTAGGCCTTCTAATTTTTTAAGGATTAAATTCTACTTGTGATTTGTGAATAATGTTTAAATTACATGATGAATTTGTATTAATGTAGACCAAGCATAAAAGTATACAACAATATTAGAGATGAAGAAAGACAAAAGTTGGGGATCGATTCATGGAGATATTGTGGAGATAGTTATGGAGATGGTTGAACTAATTGTCTTATTATGACATACATGTCATGGTCACCTATAGTTATATAAAGGGATTATTTGTACAGCTGAATTACACATGAGAATGATTATTTAAAATAATTTCCCCTTTGGGGGTTTTTTGAGTCTAAATTCTCTATACCTCTTACTTTGTAATTGGCTATTATATCCAATAATTGTATCAAAGATAGGTTGTGATCCATGGAGTTCTTAGTTTCATTCCATAGAGTTATTGGTAGTCTTTATGAGTTTATTGCAAGTCAAAAGGAATTAGAGAATTGAAATATAATCAAATTTGAAGCGAAGGAATATTTGTGAAGGATTGATTCATTAATGCTTATGGTAATCGTCATGGCCTCTTTGTGATTCACCTTATATCATTGTTGTTTGTCATCCACATATCAAAATGGCATAGATCATGGAAAAAATAGATATGTCGATGACAATATGGATCACTTTGGCATATGATTTGAAGCCAAATTCAAGTGTCAAATTAGTGTGCTTGGCAGGGTCATTTGGACCCTTGAAATCTTCTATCAATTCTTAGCAAGCAATGGGTAAACGAAAGCCACTAGAGTTAAATCTGAATGTCAAGGAAGATATTAGTGACCTCATGGAAAATAAAGTATGGTAATGTATAGCCATGGTAATGTAAAGATTCTATGCTTATTTTGCATGTGAAAGGAACAATTGCAACTTTCGTTCCATTTATATGTTTGGGGAAGAAGTTCCAATATATGAATTTATAAAGCCACTGTGTAGAAGCTAACCATCATTTCCAACCACCTAATTACAGTTTCTATAGTGATCATTCTTTGTAGCTACAATATTTTTCTACCACATGTTAATGGTCAAATACAATCCTGACAACAACAATGAGGAATATCACCCAATCAAGGTCCCAATTAGACCTATACTCATTTGGTATGGAAATTTTCCCATGTATGTGGGCCTGATTGCCTCAACAACAAAAAATTGGATGGAATGAAGTGTCAATCTAAAGGTAAACTATATGACCTAACACTAATATGTATATATATATATATATATTATATATATATATATATATATATATATTATATATACCTTTCTCACTAATATGGTAGTATTATGTCTTCCTAGTATGCTAAGAGTGTGTAATATTTTTAGACACATATGGAAGATTAATTACATGATTATTGACAATAATTCACTAAATCAAGGAATGAACAAGCTCAAATACAATATTTTAAATAAATAGTTATTTAAAATAAAAGACACTGTATTCTATATTTGATTTTTTTTGCTCAGAAATCCTAAGAAACAAGGAATTTAAATTTTTATAATGGAAACTTTAAATCAAACATTTATAGAAATGCATTCTATAAGATCACTAGTTCACACCATCAACTTGTCAACAAATATTGGCCCTTTCTTTGTTGACTAGAGGAATCAACAATTGGGCAAAGCTTGGACTCATGTGACACAAGGTCGATTCCAATTGCTTCCATTATAAACTATAGGCACATATGTGTCCCCTTTTACATGCAGACCTCCTTGCACATAATACTTCATTTACACACCCATTATTAGTTGAGTTTCCCCCCAGGGGCTAATATTAGTGTTTTAATTAAATCAGTTCACCAATTAAAATTTACTATACCAAGTTTTCCAATCATAAAGTCTTTAATCATTTTCTAAGCCATTATATAAATGCAAAGGTTATAGTTCTGGATTTTCCAACTCACGTGTCTTCAAAATTATACTCAAACTAATAAAAATATATAGGTTTGATTACAAAATTTACAACCTTTTTCCTATCGAAATAAAGTCTTTATACTAATCTATTACTTCATTTATTCATTCAAATTCCTCAAGTGTTTTTTTGTTGCAACATTCTCAATAATTTAGCAAAACCTATTGAAAAAATGTTTTAATATTTTTTCTTTATTAATAACATTGCTACATATTTTCTTCATTTCTATTAAAAAAAAATCTATTGTCACCATCCAGATACCCTAATCCATTTCTAATCTACTTATGATCAATTGGAAATCATAGATCCCCATGGATAATTGACAAAACTCTACAAACGTTAGCTACATCAAAATTAATGAAATTTGCATCTTCCACTATTGCATCCAATCGAGAGCCTTCTTCAGTGAGTGCCTCCATGCATTCCCAAACCCTAACACTGAGACTATTTTTCATAACAACTAAGATATTCATTTGGTCTATCTTTTCTTGTGCGCAACTATATGTGCAACAAGTCATTTCTTAATGAGTTGCTTTACCAATGACATCCACAAGAACTAGTGCAAGTTTATCACTTCCCTGGACATCTGATTTTAATTCCTTAAAGTGCACAACAATTCATTGTTTTTCAACACTAACTCCACTAAAATCTCTAGTGTTATAAACATGCTCTTTGTATGGTCTTCACCATCTTGGGCACCTAAGGCTACATTGTCAAAAACTATATCTTATTCTTCCTATATGATGTCACAATTTATCTCTAGATTCACTTAGTGCCTCAATTAAATTTACAATTGGCTCTTTTAGCATCCTTTCCAACTTCCTTCTAGTCATCATAGGCACACCACAAGTCTTGTTTCCATCTAAGAACATGTAATAGCTCTCATGGAGCATAATGCTATGTAAAATGTAATGTATATTCCACTAAAACAATGCAAGGAAACAAATCTTACAATATTATGAAATCTTTTATTACATAATTTATTACCACAAATCTCATATTTATGATTACTAGTGTAGTGCTCAAAATTATGGAAATCACTAAAAATTGAAATGAAATTAAAAAAATTAACATAAAATGTAACTGAGGAAACCAATTATGGGAGAAAAATCAGCTAGATGGCGAGGCCTATGTTGTACTCTCTTTTTCTTAGTTATGAAATGTTAGTACAAAGAAATGCATGCTCACTATGGAGTTTCCATAGACATTGTGGCATAAGTGGCTATTATAGATTTTTTTGCCTCCTTTATTATGCTTTAATATCCCACTTCTAGACACTTATCTCAACTATGGAATAATATCAATACCAAAAAAATGGAATTGCTTCCTTTCCTAGTAGCCCATTATTCAACATAGCCTAACATTAATCTAGGGTTACGGTTAAGGTTCATACATGCGTCAACTCTCAATTAGTTTTTTGGTTTTTGATCCTCTAGAATATCTTTTGAAAATACACATATGACTAGCCCCACATGTGTCACTAATTTCCATTGACATGGCATCCACTTATTACCATGGTGGTCAAGAATGTAAGTTAAATTGCAGGAGACATAACTTCCTCATGCAAATTTTGATCGAGATTATTTGTGTACCCTTATAAAACTTACGATGTGTAGAACAACATCAAGAGTGTATAGCTAAGATCACAAAATTTTGACCCTAAAACATGTCATTTGATGCCTTAAATGAACTCTATAAGTTTCTAGACCCCAAATCACCAAACTAAGGCATGCCCCTAAAATGGTCCTTGCAAGCTAAATTTTCCAATTTTTCCTCCCATGAAGCATGGCCAAGATAAATGACAATTAATTATTGATCCATTCTAGATTATACTAGCCCATTTTGAGAGGTTTAAGGTCCCCAAGAGCTTTCACTATGTGAGGCGAGGAAATTTTTCCTCCCATTCTCCCTAGAGTACCATTTGGCCTTGCTTGGAGGTTTGTCTTTCAACCCTATATACTAGTACTTTTCCTCCAATATCTAGTAGTTCTATACTACTTCTATAAAATTATATAGTTTTAAAACATTGCCGAGATTTTTGGTGTTCATTCGTCTATTGTAGGTGAGACATGTTCCTCGGTGTCTTGATTCAACATGGAAGACTTAAAGAGTTTATGATTTTCCATATTCACTGTTGAGTAAATGAATATAATGGGGGTAGACTGAGAGTATAGGAATTTCACACACCTTTTCCTATGACCATAGGGAAAAGAATTGATCCTATTATCGAGATCATGTAGCCTTTCTTTGTTCAAATGCAACCAAACTTTACCATCCACATTGAATGTTTTCTCAATTCAATATTGATCATGTTAGGCCTTCTAATTTTTGAAAGATTAAATTCTACTTGTGATTTGTGAATAATGTTTAAATTACATGATCCCGATCAGGATGCAGGCCGACAACTGGGAGCGCAAGGGTATAGTAATGAAGGATACCTGGGCACTTAATGTCGTCGTCCCCCACACGCTCAAGGCAGGGATGCAGTGACACTTGGCCTGATTGCATGCTGAGGAGGTGGGCAAGGTGGGGGGACTGGAAGCAAGGCAAGGTATAACGAACGAAGAGGCATTTAGACGTGCAGTGTTAGCACGATTGATTGCGGAGAAGGCTAGTGGCTCAGAGTTGGTGGTGATCGTCATAATGTGAAGAACTAGGGTTGTCGTCGAACATCTATGGACTTCGGGTATGTTATTCGGCTCCACCTCAAACCTGTAATTATGGTCTTGCTGAGGTTTAGCTAGGATGCAAGGGGTTTTGTCTGGGGGATAGGAAATTTCTGGTGCTAATGGGCCAAGAAACTGCTTGCCATGGCCTAGTTTTGCATATTTACCTTATGTCAAATAGGTGATACCCACGGCAATTGGGCGAACAATTTCCTGTTGTTAGGATAGGAAGCTTCGCCCTCTATAAATAAGGGGGGGGGGGGGGGGGGTTGGCGAAGCTTGTCTGTCGTAGGGTAATGCAGGAGGGGAAATGGCGCATAGATGGGGGTAGGGGAAAGCAACTGGCAGGCAGCCTATGATGCAGTCATACTCAAGAATCGCATATTAAGCATTAGGATTCTTGGAACCCATGCCGAAGTGAGGGTAAGACCAGACATTGTGGGTGGAGACCTAGTTTGGGGGAACCGAGAGGCAATATCTCTAAGGTTGAGGCAAAGGGGGAGAGGTACTTGATACATAGCTGGCATGTAACAGAACATAAGGGGGGACTATGATCTTGGCATGGGCATGGGAAGGTAGACTTGCATATGGCATGGGCATGGGAGGGTAGACCTGCATATGACCAAGAGAAATGGAGAGGGGGAAAGGGTGCTTTAAGGGGCTGGGGCCAGGGCCTTTTCCATTGGGGGTTGCGGGTTCCAACCCATCCCAGCATGACCGTGGGGAGAACTGGCAGAGAAGCAAAGCATGGCAAGGAATGGGTGAGGTGGTGTATAATTTCAATTTTTTGTTTAAAACTAACTTACTGCAGATGTCATCAATGCTCAGGACAACAGGTGATGGCTCGTGCTGCGCGAGGCCACGGGCATGGTAGGAGAGGCTCGACACCCAAGAAAGATAAGGGTTCGAGCACATCGGAGCCACGCAAGGGTAGAAAATCAGTAGAACATCTCATAACAGAGGCGCAAAAGCTTACTAAGAGGGGACAAATGTGGGCATCAGGAAGTTGCTGGAAGAATGGGAAGAGGAAGTGAAACAAGGCAGTGAGACAAAGGAGGAGATGGACAATTGGAGGACCTTAGTCTTGGATCTGGGAAACACCCACGGAAGAATCACTCAGTCCAAGCAAACTTTGTACTTGTATTGGCTAATGAAGATTTTATTCGGCAAGGATATGGAAAAGATCTCAGTGGGGATGGCGGTGATACTACAAGGATTCCCAAACTACAAGAAGGATATGGAGAAAATCCTCCTTTAGCTGCATAAGTAGGATATTCGGCTGGATAGAATTGACCACCATATACCTTGCATCCTGGAGCTAGATGGTATGCTCGAAGCATCTGCCCAGGACTCGAAACCTGTTGCATTTGTCTCAGAGGAAAAGAAGGAATAGAATAGCACCAATGCATAATTTTGTCTTATGCGGATAGCTTTTAATTTCCATGTTGCAATTATTAGTTTATATAGTTATGTAGTGTTTGGTCATGAAGTAGAGACATATCTAGCTTGGTTGGAAAGACTAAGACATTATTGTTTTTGGATGGCTTATACTGCGAATCGGTGGCCAACAGACTTGGTTTCCCTTCGGGGCAAGTTGAGGCCACTCAATTTATCTGTGTAGTGTAAACTTGTTTATATTTAATAGAAAATGGAATGATCCTACTAAGATTAACAAAAAAAAATTGTTTAAATTACATGATCAATTTGTATTAATGTAGGCCAAGCATAAAAGTATACATTATATTAGAGATGAAGAAAGAGAGAAGTTAGGGATCGGTTCATGGAGATATTGTGGAGATAGTTATGGAGATGGTTGAACTAATTGTCTTATTATGACATACATATCATGGTCACCTATAGTTATATAAAGGGACTATTTGTACAATAGAATTACACACGAGAATGATTATTTAAAATAATTTCCCCTTTGGGGGTTTCTTGAGTCTAAATTCTCTATATCTCTTGCTTTGTAATTGACTATTATAGCGAGTAATTGGTATCAAAGATAGGTTGTGATCCATGGAGTTCATGGTTTCATTCCATAGAGTTATTGGTCATCTTTATGGGTTTATTGCAAGTCAAAAGGAATTAGAGAATTGAAATATAATCAAATTTGAAGTGAAGGAATATTTGTGAAGGATTGATTCATTAATGCCTATGGTAATCGTCATGGCCTCTTTCTGAGTGACCTTATTACATTGCTTTTTGTCATATACATATCAGAATGGCATAGATCGTGGAAGAAATAGATATGTCATTGACAATATGGATCACTTTGGTATATGATTTGAAGTCAAATTCAAGTGTCAAATTAGTGTGCTTGGTAGGGTCATTTGAAGCCTTGAAATATTCTATCAATTCTTAGCAAGCAATGGGTAAACGAAAGCCACTAGAGTTAAATATGAATGTCAAGGAAGAGATTAGTGACCTCATGGAAAATAAAGTTTTTTAATGTATAGGCATGGTAATGTAAAAATTCTATGCTTATTCTGCATGTGAAAGGAACAATTACAACTTTCGTTCCATTTATGTGTTTGGGGAAGAAGTTCTAATATATGAATTTATAAAGCCAGTGTGAAGAAGCTAACCATCATTTCCAACCACCTAATTACAGGTTCTATAGTGATCATTCTTTGTAGCTACAATTTTTGTCTACCACGTGTTAATGGTCAAATACAATCCTGCAAATAAAAATGAGGAATATCACCCAATCAAGGTCCCAATTAGACCTATACACATTTGGTATGGCAATATTCCCAGGTATGTGGGCCCGATTGCCTCAACAAAAATGTTTGGATGTAACGAAGTGTCAATCTAAAGGGAAAATATATGGCCTAATATATATATATATATATATATATATATATATATATATATATATATATAATATATATATATATCTATAATATATATATATATATTCTGACTAATATGTAGTATTATGTCTTCCTAGATAGCAAAGAGTGCGTTATATATATTTTTAGACACATATGGAAGATTAATTACAAGATTATTGAAAATAATTCACTAAATCAATGAATGAACATGCTCAAATACAATATTATAAATATTTAAGTCAATAGTTATTTAAAATAAAAGATGTTGTATTATTTATTTGATTTTTTTTGCGAAGAAATCCTAAGAAACAACTAAGGAATTCAACTTTTTTTAAATGTAAACTTTAAATCAAACATTTATAGAAATGCATTGTATAAGATCACTGGTTCACGCCATCAACTTGTCAACAAATACTGGCCCTTTTTTTGTAGACTAGAGGAATCAACAATTGGGCCAATATTGTACTCACGTGACACGAGGTTGATTCCAATTTCTTCCATTATAAACTCTAGGCACATATGTGTCCCCTTTTTCATGCATAGGTGAATCTAGGGGATTTGAACATCATACCTCCTTGCACATAATACTTCATTTACACACCCATTGTCAGTTGAGTTTCCCCCCAGGGGCTAATATTGGCGTTTGAATTAAATTAGTTCACCGGTTAAAATATATAGTTACTATACCAAATTTTCCAATCATAAATTCTTTAATCATTTCCTAAACCATTACAGAAATGTAAAGGTTATAGTTCTAGATTTTCCAACTCACAAGTCTTCAAAATTATATTCAAACTAATAAAAAATATATAGGTTTGATTACAAAGTTTCCAACCCTTTTCCTATTGAAAGGGATAGTCTTTATACTAATCTATTACTTCATATATTCATTCAAATTCCTCAAATGTTATTTTTTTGCAACATTCTCAATAATTTAGCAAAACCTATTGAGAAAATATTTTAATATTTTTTCTTGAACACTGCTACATATTTTCTTTATTTCTATTAAAAGCTTTTCTATTGGTTAAGATTCCCTCCAAAGCTCCATTTGTCACCTCCACCTGCCCATTTTGTTGAGGATGATAGGGAGTATATTTTTGTGCTTGATGTGATGTTGCTCCATGATTCCCTCAATCAAATAAGAAGTGAACAAATCCCCTTTATAAATGACCATCTCCCTTGGGAAACCAAACCTATAGAAGATGTTCTCCCTCAAGAACATTTCCACCTTTTGCTATGTGGTTACTTTAACTGCCTTCACTTCAGCCCAATTTGTCATTTAATCAGTGCATACAATGATGTACCTCTTTTGTTTGGATGGGGGGTCAATTGGTCCAACGAAATACATGGCCCACTTATCAAATGGCTTAAGAGTCATTTGAGGTTGTAGTGGTATTTCATCCTTTGGTGTAGGCATAACCATCCTTTGTCATTCATCACATCTAGTAGTGTACCTCCTAGCATCTTGGTGTAGGTTAGGTCAATAGTATCATGCTTGAAGAATTTGTAGGTTGTCCTTTTGATAGCAAAATGGCCCCCACATGGTCCATCATGGAATGTTGAGAGGATTTCAAAGACCTCATGTACCCTTACACACCTCCTCAAGCTTTTATCTTGTCCCTATATGAAAATCTTGCCCCCAACTTAGGTGTAAGGGGCACTTTTTCTGACAATTCTACTCTTTTCCTTGGAGGATAGATTAGGAGGAAATTTCTCAGCAAACAACAAGTTTTCTATGTCAGAAAACCAAGGGGATAGCAATGAAATGGTGAAGAGGTGTTCATCAGGAAGCTTATCATTTATCATCTCCTCATTCTCTGAAGGAAATGTTAGTCTAGATTAAAAAAATTGCAACCGCATTTTTCTTTCCTAGCTTGTCAATAATTGTTAGATCAAACTTTTGTAACAACAATATCCATCTAATCCTATCATTGACATCAGGTTTGTTCATTAAATAATTAATGGTTACATGATCAATACGTACAAAAACTTGGCACCCTATGATGTAATGTCTAAACTTGTTCAAGGAGTGTACAACAGATAAGAGATAATTTTCAGTGACTATGTAGTTGAGTTCAAAGTTGGATATATTCTTACTAATAAAAAATAAGGCATAGGGAAACTCACCTTCCAATTGTCCCAAGGATGCCCCTACAACTTTTCCAGATGCATTTGTGTGGATGTGAAAAGGCAAGGCCCAATTTGGACCCCTAAGAATTGGTGCAGTGGTCAATTTCTCCTTCAACTCTTCAAATGTGAGGCCATCTTACTAAAATCCTTGATAAATCTCCTATAATATCCAGCTAGTCCTAAGAAACTTCTAACATCCCTTTGTTTCTGAGGGAAAAATAATGGCAACCTTGTTAGGGTCAACTTGGATCC
The DNA here is from genome assembly GCA_000404065.3 of Pinus taeda. NCBI lineage: Eukaryota > Viridiplantae > Streptophyta > Pinopsida > Pinales > Pinaceae > Pinus > Pinus taeda. Next base: position 28,127 of record APFE031062110.1, on the reverse strand, counting down.
CTTCCTTGGAGAGGAAGTGACCTAGGACAATCTCTACATTCATAAAAAAAATCACACTTTTCTAGACTTAGTGAGAGATTCATTTCAATGCACTTCTTTAAAACTTTACACAGGATGGAGAGGGCTTCTTGGAAATCATATCCATAAGAAGTAAAGTCATCCATATAAATTTCAGTTGTATCATGAACAAGATCAACAAAAATACTCAACGCTGCTCTTTGGAAGGTAGTAGGGGAATTACACAAGCCAAAGGGAAGGACCCTATAGGAAAAGTTCCCCCATGGACATGTGAATGTGGTCTTATCCTGATCCTCAAGGTTGATCTGGATCTGATTGTACCCCCTGAAACCATCCAAGAATGAAAATAACTTCTTCCCTGCAAGACCATCCAAAACATGATCAATAAATGGTAAGGGAAAATGATCTTTCTTTGTATCCTTGTTAAGTTCCCTATAATCAACAAAAATTCTCCACTTCCCATTCTTTTTGGGCATTGTAACAAGAGTTGACACCCACTCACTATCAGAAATAGGGTAAATGAATCTTGCATCTAGAAATTTCTGCAATTCTTTGTTCACAATGTCCTTAAAGGCAGGTTTCATTCTTTTCTGGGGTTTGCGCATAGGTTTGCATCCCTCTTTGATGTGTATGTGATGTGTGAAAACTGAGGTATTCACCCCTTTCATCTCTTTATAGTCCCAAGCAAAGGCATCAAGTTGTTGTCTCAACACAGTGAGCAATTTCTCTTCTTGCTCTGCTAAGAGGGAAGGATTGATTTTTAGGGTCTTATATGGAATGGTTTCCACAATCTTAGCATGATCTTGATTAGAACCAACAATGAGTAGCTCTTCCCAAGGGTTTTTATCAAGTTATCCTAAATATACCTCTACTATTTCATCAATTTGCATGGCAACAGGATGTTGGGTTTGCAGAAAATTCTCAATGAGATCATCCTCATCTAGCGTTCGGCTTCCTACAACGGTTTCTAATGTATAGATTAGGTAGGGGGGTGACTAATAGAATTATTCTTCGTGTTCTTCTTCCTCTACCCACATAATAAAATCATGCACAACAAGAGGTTGAGCAAGGTGTATAATACAAGTTTCTTTGTGAGCTGCCCAGTTTTAATTTTCATGCTTCCAGCCCTATAGTTGTTATAAGCATCAATAGTATCTAACCAAAGTTTCCCTAGGATGAGAAGATACCCACTGAACTTGGTCTTGGGTTGGAGTACAAGGAAATTTATGGGGTTCTCCCAAGAATCGATGGATACGATCACACCCTCAATAACACCCTCAAGGGCTATTGTGGATATGCCTGCAAGTTGCAGCAGTGTGTTAATTTTTCTTGTGGCTCCTTGGAGGTTGAGCTTAAACATAGTTTCCCTATTTATAGCATTGATTGCAGCCCCAAGGTTTATTAGTGTGTTTGATAATACAATATTGTTAATATGTACATCCAATACTGGGCTACTAGATTCAAATACTTTGGGAAGATGACCTTCCCAAGCATTAGATCAGTCAACTACCCAACAACTTTAATATTGGGGGCATCTCTTTTCTTCCTTTTAGGCGTCTTCAAGCATTCATCCCTGATAATCTTGTTATATATGGGAACATCTTTGATGGCCTAGAGGAGGGGTATTTTAACACATAGGTTCTTCAGTTCTCCCAGAAGTTCAGTCTCTTATGGGTGTGCTACTCAGTTTGGACCAACCTTTTGTAGAGCCTCTAACTTACACCTCACCATCCACTATTACCTACTGTTTTTCATCACTTACCTCTCTCTTTTGCCTCATTTTCAATATAAAACCACCCAGATCATTTAAACATTAGAGTGTCATATAAGCATGATCAAGTGAGCTTTGCTAATGTGTGACTGTTTTGTTTAGATTTTGACATATTTACAGGCATTCCACAGCCATCTGCTGATTCCGCAGCCATCTGCTAATTCCGCAGCCATCTGATGATCCCGCAGCCTTTTTGTTAATCTCAAGGTTCCACGTGTCATTTTGCCAAATGAGCCACATGGGCACTTAGGAATCAAGGTGCTCGAGGTTCCTGTGCTATTGGTTTAGCCATCCACGTCATCTGCACCTCCGGTCAAAACGGGGCAAGTTATGGTCAACAAAGGCAGCTTAACGGTGATGCGTAAGTTGTTGGGTCACGTCAGCTCAAACGGTGACTTGTCCGTGATTACGCAGGTTGTGGGAGACATAATCCAACTCTGGATTCAATGCCCATAACGACCAGAACCTCCAGCTATCCACGCGGGCTTATGACGTGTTGATTAAACCTTTATTACGCATGACAGTTAGTTGTTTTTCAGTTTTAACTGTATGCATTAGGCTATCCTCTAGATGCCTATAAAAACTTGCGTCTGCGTACGCTTATTTAACTTTAATATTGCTGTGTTTTTATGAACCTGTTATAATTTTAGTGCATTTCAAGACTTTGTTTTAATAGTGCTGTTCTAGCACTCTGGATTGTGATTTTCTGCATATGGAGTAATAGAAGCAGTGTTGTTTTGAAGCTTTCAGTACCTTGAGTCTTCTTTGGGCTGTATGAATGGAGGGCCCCTGTTCATGTTAGCCTTGTACAGTATTTTATGTTCAGCATTTCCTTATTTTCATTCAGCATTTCTTCTTTCTTGATACATGTATAGCGTAATTCACCTTTATGCTATTTAATTTCCAGCCTTTATTTTCAGCTGATCAGCATTGTTCTTTTGCAGGTTTTTAACCCGGGATTGATTGTGTGTTATGTATTTGCTTTATATCTAGTGGTAGTTTCAGTTGACAGATTCAAAGTTGTTGCCTTTACTTTATTTTCATCGCTGATTTTTAAGTTTTATTTCTCAAATCTCCCTGCTAACATATGAATGGTCTCTTTATTATAAATTGTTTATCTTTTTGAGATCAGAATACTAATAACTTGCAGCTGACTTTGGGTAATTTTTAGACTACTCTTTAACTACTTTCTAATCGTGCTTTACACA
>APFE031062110.1:0-22983 GCA_000404065.3 Pinus taeda | reverse complement strand
GAAATTGCTCAAGGTAAACTTCATTTACCCCATTTCAGATAGCTAATGGGTTTCTCCCTTGGTTATAGTGCCCAAAAAGAATGGTAAATGGAGAGTTTGCATTGATTATCGAGAATTGAACAAGGCAACATTAAAGGATCATTTCCCTCTACCTTTTATTGATCAGGTACTAGACACTTTAGCAGGTAAGAAGTACTTATCATCCTTGGACGGTTTTAGTGGGTATAATCAAATTCAGGTAGCACCTGAAGATCAAGACAAAACCACATTTACTTGTCCTTGGGGAACTTTTGCCTACCGAGTACTCCCTTTCGGATTGTGCAATGCACCCGCTACATTTCAAAGGGTTGTACTAGGGATCTTTTCAGATTTGATTCATGATTGTGTAGAGGTATACATGGACGATTTCACAGTTTATGGTAATACATTTGAAGAAGCTTTGGAAAATTTGGAAAAAGTACTGGTAAGATGTAAGGAAACAAATCTTTCTTTAAGTCATGAAAAGTGTTTTATGATGTTTACTGAAGGGATTGTTTTAGGACATCATATTTCAGGAGATGGAATTAAGGTTGATAGATCCAAAGTTGAGGTCATCTCTAAGTTACCTATTCCAAATTGCCAGAAGGATGTTAGAAGTTTTCTTGGATTTACTGGGTATTACAGAAGATTTATTGAAAACTTCACTAAGATAGCATCTCCTCTTTTCAAACTCTAGTTCTTTGCTCAAGGTGTCAGCGACAAGAATGCAAAGAAAGGAGGACAAGCGACACCCTTGGCGAAGATCTCTAGAAGCGCGGAAGAAGTTGGTGACTCTTCCATTGACCAAAGGGGCAATCCAAGGTGAGCTTATATAAATTGGATCCACTAGATGAAAGTATTGTTGAATCCGAACTTACTCAAGACTTTGAAGAGGAAGTTGTATCTAACCCTATCAAAAGTGTTGGCCATGTCTAGTTTAATGGTCATTCCTTTGTCCCTTCTCTCTTTGCTAGAGAAGATTGCTTCCTGAACCAAGATGATGTTATCAGAGATCTGTCTCCCAGGAATAAAGCCACTCTGATTTTTTGGGATGAGATTGGGGAGGAGCTTTTTAATATTTCTGCAATAAGATTAGATATTAAGATACATTACATAAAGAAATAAGTCAAAATCTGAGGAAAGAGGAGGGGTTGTTCTCTTTTGGCACTAAATCCATAAATGAGGAGTTTAGTCATTCCCCCATATACTTTTTTTAGAGAGTCCCTGATTAATCTGCATAAATCTCGTTTATCAAGTCCTAAAAGTGTTGATAGAAATTCACTGAGAAACCATTAGGACCTGGTGCTTTGTCGGGGAAGGAAAAGACAACTTTGCAAACCTCTTCTTTAGTTGGAGGTAGAGTAATTTGATTGTTCATTTCTTTGGAAATAAGCTAAGGGATGAGATCTAGCATATAGGCCTCAGCTACCTCAGATGGGGGGTCAATCTAGGACTAGAGATTGTTGGAGAACGCAACTACGTCTTCCTTTATAATATTGAAGTCAACCACCTTGACCCCATTGATCAATATTTCTTGGATTGTTTTTTTTTCTCTCTGTTCTTAACTTGTTTGTGAAAGTAATTTGTATTTTTGTCTCCTCCCTACAACCAAACTCTGTGAGACTTCAATCTCCAGTATTCCTCTTCCTCTTTCAATTGAGCGTGATATTTATCAAATAGGGTCTTATCTTGACTAAGAAGATCTTTAGAAACAGGTTGTTCTTCCATGATGGAGTGAATATGATTAAGTGGGCACTCCAAGTCTTATATGGCTCCTTGTCAATCTGTCTGTAGAGATCGAGCCCAAGATTTGAGGTGTATTTTTATGCGCTTGATATTTTCCTCCCAGATCTTTATGGGACTGCCATCAACCTAGGGATGCCAAGATTGGACAACAATCTCATGGACATCAGGGTGAAGGATCCAAAAGGGACTGAATCTGAAAGGGATGGGGCCATAATTTATCAGTGGGGAGAGGTCGAGACAGATAGGTCAATGGTCAAACCCCAACCAGGGAAGAATGGAATATTTTATAGAGAAATTGATACAAAAAAACATTCATCAAAAATAAGGAAGAAATCCAATCTTGATGCAATATGGTTTGGACTAGTGTGCCTATTTCTCTAGGTGTATTTTAATCTAGAAGGTTTGATGTCCATGAGCTTAACCGGTGACATCAAATCTTCCATATGTTCCTGAAAGGGATCTTTGACAAGCAATCCACTTTTTTTCTCATAACTATTTAGAATGGTATTGTAGTCTCCCCCAAAAATACAGAAAGTACTAAACTTAGTATTAGTCAAACTCTGGAGAGAGGCCCAGCACTCATTGTTTTCTCTATAATGAGCCTACCTATATACATTAACTTATGAACGTACCTAAATTGAATATAGATCAAGGAAGGATGTTGCAAGCCAGTGCACCGTGGAGAGGGAATTGATAAGGTGCAATTGAGAAGGGTCCCATAGGGCGCATAATCTATCAGACACACCTCTTGCACTCACCAAAGAGATACCATTGTCATGCCAAAGTTGGAACTAATGCGCTAGAATTTCCTATTCCTCAAGTTTGGTTCCCTAGAGAAGGGCGATGGTGGGCCTTTCCTTTTTCATTTTAATGATTTTACTTCTAAACTTGGCTTTAATGACCCTAAACCCCTCCAATTCCAGGAGAGAACAATCATTATTTACTTTTTGTAAAAAGGGCCCCCTCGGATGGGGCGGGGCCTACAGTCCTCTTGGTGCCTTTGGTTCCTGCTTCTACCATTTGAATGTTTTTTAGAGTCGTTTGATGCCCCCACCCTTTCTCTTTTTCAATTTTCTCTAGTCTTATTTCTCTGTTCAATTTCTTCTTGATCTACGTGAGGGCTGATATTTTCCTCTAGCTTTGTCTGCTTAGCATTTCTCATCTGCAGAGCTAGCAAAAAGGACCTTGATCGCGCCTTCTCTTGGCGAGAGGAAATCTTCCTCATCCTCAGAAGATTCATCTTGGTTGAGATTGGTCTTGCCTTTAGACTTTGAGGCAAAGTTTCCTTCATTCATGCTAATGGGAGCATTTTGAGCGGCGGGTGGGTCAAAGATTGGGGGATCAAGGTGTGGGAACTCCCCTTCTTCTAGCTCATTTGAGAGAGCTTTGAATCGATTACCAGTATTGCCATAAGAGGTTGATTTGCTTGATCCTTCGTTGTGTTTGTCTGAGATGACCTTGGTGGGGGGAGGACCAAGGTCATTTGTTGGAGGGTGTTGCAATTGCTAGAGGAAAGGATCAATTGTTTTTTAGAGCTTTTCCTTCATTTAGTTTGTTGTCATTGCTCACCCGATTCTCCTTGATTCTTCGGTTCCTCTGGCTTCTTGGGATAACTCCTAACGAAGTGGCCATAGTCATGGCAAATCTTGCATTTGAATGGTAGTTGATCATAATCCACCTCCTAGATGTGTGACCAGCTATCCATGCTTAAGTTGATCATCGTCGGCAAGCCTTTTTCCAGATCGACCTTAGTACATATTTAATCACATGAGAAAATCCCATCTCGTGGCTCTACACAATCCACATATTTCCCCAGGGCATTCCTAATATTTCTTAATGTAGCATCATTTCAGCAATGAAGGGGAAGGTAGGGAAATTTGACCCACATAGGGATAGCAGTAGGAACATCGCAATATGGGTTGAAGTTAAGTCTCAATTGATCAAGATAAAGCCCTTGGAATCCCATGAAATACGGGCTGCTTCTAAAGATCTTGTTACGATCTTTTTTTTTCAATGAAAAAGGTGAAGGGGTTTCTAGTTGTGTTGAACCCATTGACGAACAAATCTAGGGGAAAGCCACAGTGCCATAAATTAACCAACCAAACCTGATCTGCAAGTTGGAGCACACAAACTTGAGCCTGCGAAGCATAGATTTCAACTTTTGAAATTTCATCAAGTTTTTTAACAAATCGTGACATTGAAGCTTTTTGAAATTTCGGGCCATGTAAAACCACTGCTTTGAAAGTGGGGATCTCTTGGTCAAACAAGGAGGAGGGGGTCAGATTGGTTATGACTGACCATTCAGCCAGAGCACAGGACGCTTGTCAAGAGGCAATGAGTAGCAGCGATAGGGAGCGAACTGATAGGCGAGTGCTTGCATCGGCCAGATGGGCGAGCAGGGGATCGAGGTTGTAGAGTCATAGAGATGATGAAATGAAGAATGTTAAAATCAATGAAAAAATATATTGGAATCAGAATAATGATCATTGGTTTGAAGCTGACAAATTAGTGGATTTGCAAACAAGAAAAATTATAGAGTTGAGCATTTATGATGTGATGTGCAAATAGCATAAGAGAAAGAAGAACTCCCACAATTTATCAATATATATATATGGAAGGCATGAAGATGTGATGAAAGTAGAGCTAACACAAAAAGTAATTATGTATGAGAAGGTGGAAGGCTTCAAGATTGTGAAAATCTACACTCAAGGGGGTTCAAGATGTGAAGAGAAGTGGAATGTGAGATAGTGAAGTGGAGCAAGAGATTTTGGATGTATCAATATTAATCTCAAAGGGTAGAAGGATTAAAGATGTATGAAAAAGTGAAACACTCGATAGTGAAGTGAAGCAAAAGAAGTCGATGTAATCCAAATTAATCCTAGATATCAAAAAACAAAAGGATTAGTAGATGGACAATGAGAAGCTGCACAATTAGACGCAAGGGGTTGTGAATCAGCCATAGCAAGCGCAAGTTGCAAGTCTAAATAAACTATAGCAAGATTTAAAGCCTAGTTAGTGATTTTTGTAACACGTCAATACGTAAATCTAGAAATGACAACTTGAATTTGAAATCAACCTCTACACCAACGATATGTACATTGAAATTTTCAATTTACATTAACTTATCCTACTAAAGAATCAATGATTGATCAAGTGGTTATTGAAATGTTTTACACTACATTATCCATGCTAATTACACTACATAGTGGGTATTTTTATTCATATAATGTTAACTGCAAAATTTGCTTTTAAGTGCAATTGCGATTATTATCACATAAATCTTTGGCACATTTGTCCCAAACATGTATTATGGGAAAAATATTTGTTCTCCATATGATCATTAAGGTGAGTGTTAGAGTTAGTATATCATAACGATCATATAAAGTTTCTTTAAACGTTCAATTGAGTTGTCCATATGATCATTAAGGTGAGTGTTAGAGTTAGTATATCACAACGATCATATAAAGTTTCTTTAAACGTTCAATTGAGTAATAAAGTAACTTAATCCGCGTGTCATAACTAATATTCAGTTATTAATAGACTAGGTTATGACTAGTTAATAGTGTTCCACCAAGATTTCATATACAACGTATTTATATGAATCCACATCTACCACACTGAAATGTGTCATGTATATTTATATCTTAATTTATTGTAGCTTGCATTCATTATTATGTTATTGTGTGATTTCTCCGACATTCATGAATAATGAGTATCCCTGCTATCATTTTCGGAGGAATGGGGGTTTTGTTATCACCAAAGTTTTGGATATCTCTGCTATCATTTTCGGAGGAATGGGGGTAAGGGTAGCAACAACAGAGCAGAAGTAATCACTTTATGGGATTTATTATATTGTGCTAGGCTCATAAACCTTGAAGTGATACATGTGTTTGAAGTGATACAATCATTGGTTTTTCCAAAATAAATTGATGTTTCACCTTGGTCAAAACTAACCATTCTAAGTGTTCTCTCATATATTCCTGGAGTGAATAGTTTAGGTTATGGAATGGAGACCATTCTTTATCTGTCATTTCTTTAACAGTTTTGTATATGGTATGAAAACATTCTCCAATGCCATGTTCTTGGCACCAATCGCAATATTTTCTTTGGTATGTCTCATGGTATACAGGGCCCATGGCAATTCTACATACCCCATAATCACTCCACCATTCTCAAAACCATTGGCACTGTTGATTTCTCTGAGAAGCGGCTAATCTGCTAAATTTTAGCTTTGTATAGTGAGTTTCTTCCTTGTCATCGACATTAAGAAAGTCCCACCACAACATTTTATACCCTGCAAAATCATACACAGTGTCAAGAAATATAATCTTTGGGTCATTTCTTGGCCAACGAGCACAGGGTTGGACAAGCCAATCTCCTTGTTCATTCCAAAGATCTTTGGTTCGATAAATACAAAAGTACTTCTCATAAATGCCAGTACTACGCCCTCCATGACACCATATGCCAGCGATTTCATGAAAGTTCTATTCTAGAGCTTGATGCGCAATCCCAGCGTCTCTTTTTGATTTCTCATATATCATATCACGAATCCACTTGCTACCTTTAGGGTATACTCTCCTTTCGGGTACAAAGTGTTGAATATCTGTGTGAGGCTGCAAGTTGGCGTCCAATATCTTTGTGTTTCTAAGCTGCCAAGTGGGTTTCCAATTTCTTTTGTATTATTCCCAGTCTTGATTATTTGGGATGGTCCTTAGTACTTCTTGTTTCCGGTGCTAGTCCCACTCAGTAATGATCATCATGACATGATCTCTTGCTTCAATATATTCCCTGCTAAGAAAGTCAGGGAGATTGTTTTCTTCACCTTTAATGTGTTCCACCTGAAAATCAGAGTTTGCAAAAAGAGCGTGCCATCTAGCAAACTTGGCCTCTCCGGCCTTCTTGATGTCTTTTGTTAATACCTTCTGCAAAGCAGATGCATCAGTCCTAAGCAGAAAAGATTTGTTAATGAGATAAACTTCAAACTTACTGATGCAATTCCATGTTGCCTTTACTTCTTTTTCTATCGTAGAGTAGTTCAGCTCGACTGGATTCCATACTCCAAATGCAAATTGGGCTATTTGGTCTTCTTTTCCAACTTTTTGCTTCAGAATTCCACCCCATCCAATGTTACTTGCATTTGATTCTACAATTTTATATGCAAGATCATCAGCGACATATAAAATAGGCAAAGATTTTACCTTGGCCTTGATATTCTAGACTGCTTTTGTATGGACCTCTGTCCACTCTGGAGGATTCTTCTTCGGTGTTTTGTTCAATATTCTTCTGTCACTTGCACAATCCTGATAGAAGTTGCTGACATAGTTGAGGCAACCTAAGAACCTTTGTAGTTGGTTTTTGTCTATTATGACATCTGGAATTTGTCTGCAAACTCTAGTGCATGTTTCTGCAAGGAAATCTGCCCATTCTAGATTGTGTGGCCCAAAAATTTGTTAGTGGTTTGAAAAACCTCTATCTTCTTTTTGCTAAGCACCACACCATTGTGCTTAACTAAATTCTTAAATATATTCATATGCTTAAAATGCTCCTGAATATTTTTAGAGAATATCAATACATCATCTATATATACAATAAGCCAGTCAAAATATAGCTTCAAAATATTGTCCATTACCTTTTGGAATTTTGATGGCACACTCTTGAGACCAAAAGGCATGACATTCCACTCATAATGTCCTGCTGGTATGCTGAAGGCAATTTTGAATTTATCTCTTTCAGAAATGGCTACTTGCCAAAATCCTGCTTTCAGGTCAAACTTAGAGAAGATCTTAGCTCCTGTTATCCCTCTGATTAAATCTCCTTTATGAGGTATTGGATAGGTGTCATCGGCTAAAACTGAATTTAGAGGCTTATAATTGATGACTAACCTTGGAATGCCTCTGATTTGTTCAGCTCTTTTGTTTACGTAGAACCCATAACAGTTCCAAGGACTGTTTGATTCTCTGATCAATTTTCTGCTAAGGAGCTGCTGAATTTCTTTCTCACAAAGATCTCTATATTCTTTGCTCATGGGTATTGCTCGGCTCTTACAAGGCTTACCAGCATATCCTTCCTTGTAAGGGAGCTCTACTGTGTGTGGCTTCTTATGCCAAAATGCATTAGGTTCTTCCGAGCAGCAATCTTCTTCAATCTGTCTCTTCAATTCTCCAATCTTGTTCTTTATCTGAGGCATTTTGAGTTGTTCTTCTATTTTAAGAGTAGATTTCAGTTCTTTCAGGTCTGAAACTCTGGCTTCAGCGCTGTCCAAATTCTGCACAGTTTGGACCATTGTAGAGATTCTTGAATTGGAGATGTATGGAAGCTCAATTTTCTTTTTTTCCCTTTAGATGTGAGGACTGATATAAAATATCCAGCTTTTCCTCCTTTGAGTCTGAGTGACCCATGAGGTTCTACTGCTGCCAGAAAGACATTGCCAAGTATGCAATCTACTAGAATGTCAGCGACTGCAAATTTCAAATAAACACAGTGAGTATCAAAACACAGAGAGGCTTTGGGTACCTCATGTTGGAGCTTTTTATTACCCAAACCTACTACCTTTCATTCTACAGCAACCCAATACTTGGCTGGAATATTCTTCATGTTGAGGATATTTATGTCTGCTCCAGAATTTAGAAGAGCAACCATTTCAAACATTTGGCCCCTTATGCAGACATTTACTTTGACATGATGTTGCTGATAGGAGATGGTTAACAATCTCATATCTCTGAACCCAAAATTTGGATCCTTTATTCCTTTAGCGACTTGGATTTCTTGATCACTGCTATATGGAGCAGTAACCCGTCGTTGATCATTATCTTCTTCTTCTTTTGCCATCTGTTTACCTTTCTTCAGTTCTGCAATCTGAGCTTTCATTCCAAAAATTTCCGCCTTGAGATTGTGAATCTCACGGCTTACCTCCCCTAGAGTGAGTGATCTCACTCTGCGAGGTTTCTGTTGATGCATTTGGAATGATTTTGTATTTCTTTCATAGTAAGCATCAATGAATAAAGATTTCTTACCTGAATCTTTTGAAGCTTTGGATTTAAGCTGGTCCATAAAGGCTTCAATCAGGTGATTTTTCATTTCTCCATCCTCCATGGCTCATATCTGGGATAGGATTTTCAGCTCGTCTTCTTCTGTTACTGCCATGAGGACCTTTTCTTTCTGGGGCTTGGACTTTTCCCCTTCTTCGCTTGATTCACTATAATATTCAGAATCAAAATTATATTGAGCTTGACAAGCACATTCTTCAGAATCAGAACATAAACACTCTGAAGAACCAAAATCTAAATATTGCTCTATATGAGCCTATAGTTCTTCTGCAGAAGGAGCACTGAAAGAATCATAGGAAGATTCTTCTATCCGATGCTGCTGAGCAATTTCTCTGATGACAACATTCGGGCAGCGCTCTGTCCTGTGTGTATGAGATCTACATTTCATACAGATCATTGGTCCTCTTCCTTCTTGCTTAACTTGTTTGGCTTTCTGAACAAAGGCTTCAGATTTCTTGCCTTTGTTTAGCTTTGATTCTTTGCCTTGTGGACATCTAGAGGATGTATGTCCATTTTGCCCACATAACCAACAAGTGATCTTATTCCATTTATCCTGCTTGGTTGTGTGCAGGTGAATATCAGAGGGATTATAGTAGTGTGTTCTAGGAGCATACTTATAATACCCCTTCTTTGTTCTGGAGGCTTGGCCTCGCACTGGTTTGGAATATCTTTTCTTGTCCTTTGGATATTTTCTTTTGTTCTTGTAGAAAGTTTCTTTATACTCTCTCTTTGCAATTTTCTTAGCTTTCCTTCGTCTTACCAAAGGATCATCCGTTGTCAGTCCATACTTGCTGCATATGGGCTTCTTGTCTGGAATCTGGAAAGTTTTTCCAGAGATTTATTTACATTTGAGCTTGTACAAAGACTTACCAGTGTCTTTGTAATGTGAGCATATATCTCTCCCCGTGTATATGACTCAAAAAGTAATTGGAAGACTTCTTGCATTCTGATATAATCTACAAATCTGAATGGCAGGGCTGCAAGATATACATGTTTCCATAACAAGTTCTTTGAATCTTTGACCTCATAAATCCTCTGCGTCCAATCTCTATGGAAGTCTTCAAATTGGGACATTTTGTAGCATTTCAAATTCATCAAAATAACTTCATTTTTGTCCGCAATTTCTGTTTTGCTACCACACCAATGCTCTAGGATCATTGATGTCAATGCTCCTATCATATTGCTGGTAACGATGCCATCTGAGTTGTGTATCACATCTCCTTTCTCATCTTTAAGAACTTCTGCTTCCATTACTTTGATGAGCTTTGGGGAAAATTATGTCTCCCACCACCTGAGGAGTGTTCCTGTAAAACATTGAATAATAGTTTTGCAAGCATCAATTTCACTTTTCCCTCTAAGACACATGAGTTTATATTCAGTATACATCATATCAATCATCAGTCGGATTTGGCCGACACTCATGTTATCTATGTTCCACTCTCTGTGGGAGTCTGGGAAAAAGGTATGTGCTTCAGGAAGTTTTCCTTTTCCTTCAATATCAGCTGCTGGATATCTGGTGAACCTATGCTCAAAAGGTTCATATATGGGAAAGATCTGTGTATCATGATCTTTTTGTTCTTTCCCTTTTTCTTGTTCTTCATCCTTGCATAAGAATGCAATGGTCACTTTTTTTGTAGCCTCAGATTCGGAAAATGTGGCTAGGGAATAAAGTTGGAACCCTGTTGACAGTTTTAACAGGATCCTAAATCTTTATGCTTCTTTTAACAAGAAAGGAGTTTGGAACTGGTTTTTCAACTTTTGTCAGATCCAACTTTTCAACTTTATCTGTTAAACCAGTTATGAGATGTTTAGTTGGATCTAAATGATCAACTAACTTTTCTTCTACTCCTCCTATCTTGGATAAAGATTCTCTTGCATAAGAACGAATCAAACTGGAATCAAACTGTACATTGTTCAAACATTTATTTACATTATTAATTGATACTTGCACAGTATCAATTTGTTCCTTGACTCCTGCAGATTTTGCTGCATTTATTTCTAAGCCTTTTAATGCAGTGTTTGTCCAGTTTAGTTGTTCACTGGCCTTCTGAATTCTTCCATCAATGCCTAAAGCATTGTCATCTTTCTATACCAGTGGTATGGCTTTGGCTACATTTTGGTTTTCTCCAATCACAATTCCTTTGAAAGGAGGAAATGTTGATGGAGTTTCAACTTTTGTCCCATCTAATGCAGTCCAGACATGCTTATTTGTTGTAGTGCTTGTAGAACCAGTAAAAAAATTTAATGGAGAAATATTATCTTTCCAAGAATAGAAAGATATCCAGGGGTTATTTATTCCATAAAATGTTTCCAATCTTCAGCTAATTCTTTCTTCTCTTGGGGAGTATAATTCTCATCAAATTCATCTACCTAAGGATTAGTGTATAAGTCCCAATTAATCATTGCTTTCATCCATTTTTCACTAATCTCTGATTTTAGGCATCCATCCATGAGAGAGAATAATTTATGCATCCCCATTACTGTAGGCTTTTTGCAGTCTTTAGAAAATGGGCGAAATCTGCAATCTGGTATTAGGCAATTTCCCTGTTCAAAATGTCCTAGGCCATATCTAGGCTTAGCTGGTCTCATTAAACACATCATCTCAGTCAACCTTGGGTCTTCTCCTTCTAATGTAACAATTTCATGCATCATAAGTACATGATCTGTATCCTGCACATGTGGGAAAGGTATATCTGAACATTTGGGGTTCGGGCATGGATTAACAAAAGTTGAAGGAGGAGCTATGCCAAATCTAGGATTATGGTTGGCATGACTTGTGGTTTTGGCAAGCGTAAGAAGAATGATACTTTCTTGGCATTTTGGACATTTGACTTCTAAAGAGGTAAAATTTACAAGTTGTGCTAATTCATAAAAAGGATTATGTCTACAAGAAGATGAACTGGAACAAGCTGTATCTACATTGGAGGGATCTCTGTAATATTTGGATTGTTTACGGCGATATCAATACGTCAGCGGTCAATGGCGGATCTTCTGGGAAATGATATGATTGCAGAAGATAAATTTTCTGTAATACCAGCCGAGGGAATTTTCTTTGGCATGAGAGGCTTAGGATTGTTCACCACCCAGTGTTCTGGAAATGTTAAGTCTTCCCATCTGATAGTTTGGTGTTATATTTTCTGATTTTTGGGATCAGTAAGAACAACAATACTAGATTTGGAATCTCCACTGGGAGTATGGCGGATGGCTGGCCACAGCGCATTGGTGTGACGAAAACAGGCCTTGGTCTGTATGGCTATATTGTTTCTCTTTTTGTGCATATCGAAACCAATGGTTTGGATCTGGAGCTGTAAGATCTAATCAATGGTTCCATCAAAAGTATAGACAGAGAAATTTGGGTAATAGTCAAAATATACTGGGCCATTAGACAAAGGAGCAACTATTCCGCCTATTAAGGAATCAGTGTACTTATTATGCGTCAGATCGCGGACAGTAGGTAATGCAAAAGTATGTAATGCTTTATGGATTAAAGGATTGATTCCTACTCGTATACATCCTAAGTGCAGATAATTTGTCTTTAATCTCTTGGCCTCTACCTGTAACTCTTTTGTATTTAACAGAGAAATGGTTTGAATACTATCGGCATTTTCTTGAATCTGGCTCACAGATTCTTTAATACTAATTCTAGTAGTTGCTTTTAAATGGAAAACAGAAAGATCCCTATATACTTCTGAGGGAGCTATAGCAAGTAGTTCCCATCGGGCACAACGCTTGGGTTCTTCATATTCAAGTTTGGCCGAATTTAGGACACCACTGGAACTTGATGCAAACATATCCATTAAAGGGTTTTCTTCAGCCTTAGAATCTCTGTCTTCTAGTTCTCGGTAAGACACTGATTTCCGGAAAGGGTCCATTCTTTTAATGAGTATAAGATTTAGAATACCGACCTCTGAACCAGACGTTATTGGCTCTGATACCAATTTTAAGCAGGGGCTTCTGGTCACAAGCTTGCTACAATGGTGCTATAGTGTCGCGCGCTGCTGTCGTTTTTCTCTACTGACTTGGCCTTGTTGTGTCTTTTCGATTATCTCTATTCACTGACTCCTGGTGAACCAGTGGTGAACCTACTCAAAACTTTCACGCTCTTTGGTATGCACAAAAAGAGAAACAAGGAATACCCATCCTTAATATGGAACAAGTCATTTAGTTACAAGTGTGGGCCAAGATAAAATCAAAAAGTTCCTAGTTTGCTTAATATGGGAATATAATTTAACCAGGGTTGCTTAATCAATGAGAGATCATGGATTATTAGTTTCTTCTTCGGTCAGAGGAGTTTAGCATCTCAAATAAGAGCCAAGAGTTTATGTTGTGCAATGCAATCCTCACCTATGGTGATCTAAAGATTTGCAGTCATATTGGCAGCTTGGCCAAAGCAATGAGGAAACAATGGGGCATCTCCTCCTATTCACAATTGCCAAAAAAATAAAAATAAAAGAATCTAACTAGTCCCTTATAACTAAATATGGTTGCCTTCACTGCAACTCTTTTTAACAGGACAATCTCTGTAAAATTATTATTTTGCTATATACTTCAGCGAATTATATAACATCACCTACAGTGATTTGTTCACGTGCCACTTTCAGTAAACAATTATGTCCAACATTTTCTGGATAAATGGATAAATAACATAGTTAATAAACAAGCCAATGATTTTGTTAGACTCCTATAACAAGCCAATGGTTCTGTCATTAAGTTGCCTCAATTGTCTTCCTTCCATTACCAAGAGACGAGCACATACTGCCTTGATATATTGCACGTGACTGGATGAGGAATAAAATTATATTAAATGGACTTAACCAGGCCGAGCATATTGAAGATAACCAAAGCAAGCTATGAGAACATAAGGCCCAAACATATATACGCTTCCAATCTTGCACAATTATGCAAAGAAAGACTCCTGCATTTTAAGTTATACCTTTCTACCCATATATTTCCCCAAGTATGTCTTTGATGGTTCTTTTCATTTACAAAGGCGTCCACAAATTTATGCATGATATGCTAAATCGCATTGAAAGATACCATTGTTTTCTTTTCACCTACTGCCATACAATACCATGGTTTTTGGAATCACTTAACTAGAAATATCTTGTAACTAAAAATCATGCATATGAATTTTTGTTATCCACAAAAAAAGGAATGCTGTGAATTTGCTGCATTTAAAGAAATATATTCTGAACCTCAATCATACCGCTCCCCCATTGACAGCTTCGATGAAAAACAGTCCCTCCCTCAGCAGGAGCTAAATTAAGAGAAAAAAATTCCTCCACTAGGAACAAAGAAAGAAAAAACAGTCCCTCCAGCAGGAGCTAAAAAAAAGAGATATTTTATTTGTTGGTGTACAAATATTTCGAGGCACTATAATTGGTAGAGAATTACTGGGCTTGCTTGTTTCATGTTATTCTCAAGTTTCGTCTCATTGACTATCCAAGAGCAACCATTTTCCCCCATTCATATATTGGGCACAACCATAAATAGTGGTACACCGTTTTCTTCACAATACGACAGTAGTCTTCATTAAATATGCAGAGAACATGGCAAAGTATGTTTGCATCTTCATGCAATTGTTCCCGATACACACCAACACACTAGTTCACTTCTCATATGCTAATTGACAACCTTGAAAGAGCCCTTACTATATCAACCACAAAAAACTTACGCTAATATTTGTCCTCGATTTATTCAGAAAAACAAATTTATGGTTAAATAAATAAATCACTCTCCTGAGTGTTGTTCTCATACAGACCTGTGCTACCCACTCTTATTGGAAACATGTATGCATGCTTTCAAGTGCCATGAAGAGCAAAAACTCTCAATGGGCCAGCCAAGAACAGCCCTTAGTTTCTATCACCATCCGTCTTGCCAAAATGTGGTCATAAGGCATTAGATTACACAAAAATGATTCTAAAATACAGTTTCATATAAGCAGATTCTTCTTGAATCAATTGAGACATTTTTCATCCTTGTAGTAAAAATAGGAATGTATTCCCTGAGCTACATGGTCTAAAACCACTGGAAAAGGAAACATTGAATGAACACATGAAGCAGGAATATTGAATATTATCTATAGCAAATCCATTTGCAACTCCTTTGGAGATATTGCCTGAGTGGTAATTTTTTCCCGCAAGCCAACTTGGATTATCGCTTCACAAACGTGTTGAGACAAGGTTGATCCATACCCTGTGGTGGATATTGAATGACATTCGAACAACGTTGAGACAGACTAAAGGGATTTTACTACATCCATCCCCAGACGAGGAAAGTTTGAAAGGTGCCTTCGGAGGGTGGATCCCATATCTTGAGTTTTATATTTGGATCTTATTTATATACGTTATATCAGTATCTTCTCTGGGTGCTTGTTTGATAAGGTTGAGGCCATCCATAACTGTACCCAGACTTTAGAACCCGCCTTTTGTTTCAATATTTGAAAGTGATTTCTTTCACCTTTATCAATTTAAAGATAGACTTTGAACTCATCAAGTATTTACAGGGAAAAAATGTAATAGAGTATTATATCAAGATGTCCAAGTAAAATAAGCAGACAATCCTTCAGGAACTTTAGAAGAATGATCCTGGTGCATTCCCTGTCCCAAGAAAAATCACTATATAAAATTATAAATAGCATTAGCAAAGTCTCATGCCCATGAGGTGTTGGATAACTTCCAAGGTACAGAACAGCAAACTCAACATATCACTATTGGGATTTAATATCTACTTGGCATATGATGACTAATCCTGACTTGTGACCTTAATGTCATTTATGAATCACCCTTAGCGAGAGGTTATATCCCACATTCGCGATTGTTAGATGGGCTTGTGGTTCCACAGTTAATGGGTTTATGAGGCACTAATCTAAACCCTAGTACTATATATTTGAGGCTTTGACTCATCTGTAATCCTGTAACAAATCGTATGTATATGATTTATAATTGAATATTTGAGTATGAAATAACCACCAAACACTTGTGCTGATCTTATAATATGGATCACACCATTTATGACGTCCAATACCATTTCCTAACAATCAACAGTAGTCAACTTAATTCCATATGATTCCCCCCAGTAGTAATCTAAGATTTCAAAGTAATATCAATAAATGGCGTTGCTCATCTAACATCATAATATGAAAGGTTAATGTCAATTTCAACCACTAGTAATCCATAAACATAGCTCTAAACAATTTCTAGACATTCAAACTTCAACTAGAGATAACAATCAACATCCACAGGCAAACAGATAATGTGACCAGCAATAAAACAATCGTGCATCTCATATTGCATTAATTGAATACATCCCAAGAATGCATTCACAATAATGCATGAACACCAATTCTATATCCAAAAGCAATTGAGGTTCTCAGTTGATGTAGTATAAACCCTCAAAATTATTATAAAATATCTCAGGGACAAGCCCATGATACACGCAAGAAATTATGCCTCATGTCAGATGACCATAATTTCTGCCTTTTCCTACTTAGGTGATTTGAATGAAGATGCCACAAAACTTGATCCGACCATTTTAAATTACAAGACTAGAAAAAATCATACTAACACAGTGAAACTTGCATAACCTTGAGACTTAATGAGCAGAATCCCTGCTGTAGAAAAGGTCTAAGGTCTTTACAGGTATACGGTGGAGAAGCTCCCTTGGGAAGATACGTAGAAGTGTCCATGCCAGATCCAAGGATTGATAAATGTCACGGGTATCATATGCTCCTTGTGTGACAAATTTGCGTTCAAACTTATCCAAAAATTCTAGGTACAGCTGCAATTAAAATAAAAGAAAATGCATCAACAATTTCACATGTCTGTTCTTTACAGAAAATGCAATTATTAAAGAAGACTCTTGAAGCCTCTCCAGATATGATCAAATAACCATGATTATTTTCCTAATTCCATTTTTACAAAAACATCAACAGGATAAGTAGAACATAGATGGCAATTCAAAACAATGTGTCAATTGATATCAGAGCTAACAATCTAATCCATGACAAATGCAGTTGATATATTTATAATACTTGTTTCCACAGGAAAAAATAAATGATGAGCACATGCAAAGCTTGTAAAATCATTAAAGGAAAAGAGGCATACCAGATCCTCTGATGACAAGGCCTCCTCTCCAACCACAGCCTTCATTGCTTGTACATCCTTTCCAATTGCATAATTTGCATATAGCTGCAAAGAAGAAATTTTTCAAGTTACTCCAATGAAATGGTGGGCTTCTATAAAGTTGGCAAATAATGGCTTTCAGATACCTGATTTGAAACTTCAGCATGATCCCGTCGAGTCATTCCCTCCCCTATAGCACTCTGCAATACAGTATTAAGAAATTTAAAAGTTACAACCCATTGACATTCAAAGGTGCATACTCTTATCACCCTCTACTACTAGATACAGCTTATTATCTCTATTTAATATTTAGAAAACGGTTTGGCAGATGTACAATGAATATACAGGAAATCTGTCTTTAGTTACTCATTCATACCATAGATTAAACTAATTGGCATCAAAGAGGATTATCTCCCACTCACAAGCAGACCTATGAAAGAAAATAGTTTGGCAGAGCTACAAGGAATAGACAGGCAATCCATGTTTCATTATTCACTCATTCCATAGGTTTAACATATTAGCATCAAACAGATCCTCTCCCACTCACAACCAGATCTGTGAGTGTTTTAGAATATATCACTATCTGTATGTAAGGTTAATGTTTCCATTCAAGTAATAAACTCCACAAAATAGAAAATTTTCATAGAATTCAACTCAACGAGTGCAACGCAACTGGCAGTAGATCAATTTAACTCATTCTAAGAGATTTTTGACACAATATCTGTGACTGAACCATCACTTGTAATGCTGTTTAATAAACCAATAAACACTTCCATTAACCCATATCTTTCTTTAAAGCCATAAACATTTCAAGCCGGAATTCTAAATTCTTGTGGAAAGTGGTTTACAAATACCAATAGATGGATAAAACAGGATGATAAGGTATCAAATGGAGTTACGCGGACCATATCCATTCATTAAAGAGCTGAGAAACAAACTTGAACTTGCTAGATTATAAATCTATTTCACTCTATGTAATCAAGTAACAGTATTAACTTATATGGAAACGATCGATGTAGCACAAAGACACAAATATATCATCCGTTGTCATCTGGGAACTGGAACTATACAAGCTAAGTGGATTTTGTATTATATGAATCTTAGCTAAACAGCAGATAATCTGTCATTCTAATAATGGAAGCACACATGCACAGATTTTTTGTATCAAAACATTTAATATGGATACATTAACATCGAACAGAAACAAATTAAAACAAAGTGCAATCAAAAGTGCCAACTAATACATTGTTGCTAGCTATGTATAGTGGAAAGATGTGCCCGTCAAATATTTTGTAATACAGTAGTTATGCTTAATATACTTGTATAATAGGGTTACATAAGGAGTCAACCCTGCTTGAAATGTTTTGATCTTGAAGCATTACAAAACTGACATCTGAGAATATTTAATTTTCAACGAGGCAAAGTGTACTTCAATAGTTCCCATGCAGTGAAGAGAACTTCTTCAGGACAAACAGAGATTTTCTAGTGGACTATCTCGAAAATTCCCTTGGTCTAAGAAGAACTCGAGAAATAATTTTCTGCAGAACAGGTGCATCAATACCAGGGAATTTGTAGTGACAACCACTAGACTGTAAGAAATGAACTCAATAATAATATCCACACTGAAAGCACCAAGACTTTTCATCCACTGGGAAAAAAGTATAATATCAGCTGTATCAATTGGTTTATTGAAGAATGGAGAGATCAAAATGAAATTGCGCATTGATAAAGAGACCTCACGGCATTCTTTAGAGCATGACTCAATGAATCCATCTCTGACTAGGAATTCCTTTACTCATCAAAAGAAAATATTGAGATTCTATGCTTCCTTCAAATTAAGTGTGTTCCTTTGGAACCAATTAACACAGTGACTGTTTGGTCTTTAATCTTGCCATGAATGTATATATGCTGGGTATCTTCATCAGATTCACTCGACAATGCATGATTAAGGTATCTTCAAGTGGTAACTTTGAAGTATAGAAGGTTTCTTACTACAGTAGTATAATTCATTAGGTTTGCAAACATGTCCTAGCTTATATATCACAAAACCAGTGGCATTGTTCTGCCTGCTTAGAAGCATGTTTTGGCCTTAATGTTTTGACACAAATAAATTTGGTAACTAAGGAGAGATATTCTTGCTCTATTAGAGATTACTGAGACAATATGAAATGAGATTAGGTGTCATGGAAACACTCAATATGAAGTAAGGCCCCATCTATCAATCAATCTCACCCCCTCTATAGATGTAGAAGTAACTAGAGATAGCATTAGGATTCTTTCCTTCTTTTCTTATAGAAAACTTATATTTTTCTATATAATATGTTATCTGTTCTCTCTATATCTATCTATCCTCTGAGTTATGTTTTTTCTTTATGCACTTATCGCCCTGACTTATCACCAAACCATTGTCATTGTTTTGCCAGCTTAGAAACTTGATTTTGCCTTAATGTATTTACTCACATAATTTTGGTAACTAGGTAGAGATAGTCTTGCTCTCTTATTTATGAGATTATTGCTCTATGAAAGATTATTAAAACATAATGAGACAAGTTAAGACATCATGAAAACACTTTGTATAAAGTCCCATCTATAGATATAGAAATAACTAAAGATAGCATTAGGATTTCTTTCCTTGTAGAAACTCATCTCTTTTGTAATAATATCATATATGATAGAGTAAGTTTCTATAAAATACATTTTTTTCTTTCTATTTCTATATATCCTCTGAGTTATGTTTTCTCTTTATGCACTTATCTCCCTGACTAGTTGCTGAAATGAGAAAAGTCTATGTTAAAGAAAAAAGAATCATGGATCGAAAAGCATGGAGATATAAATTATTTCTCTGGCTTTACTCTTTAGTTACTGAAATGATACAAGTCAATACGTCAGCAAGATTTCATGCAAACGTAGCAATATGGTGGCTTTGGAATGACTCCTCTCCATATTAATTGAGTAACTTCATTCCTGGCCCCCTTACTGTACCCCAAAGACTTTGTAGAGCCATTAAGAGACTTTATTTCCTGGTGACTACTTTTGTTCTATATAGTCAGATCTATTTGATACGCTGAAGTTCTTCATTTCTTGAGGCAGAGCAATTTGTGGGCATTAAAAGACTTTCCTCTCCCTCTGGTCAAGTACTTCATTCCTCAACCAACTGCTTTGGTTGAGGCTGAACATAGTTGATAGAAACATTTTCAGGTTGGAAGGAAGTTCAACATCATTGGTTCTTGAATCCTTGTTCTATCAGATTTAGCTTTTTTGTGGTTTATTCAAGCTTGGGTATGTTACATAATCACAGTTCATCTCTTATTTGAGAATTTTTCCTATAATATAAGATTGTAAGTTCGTAACCACATTTCAAATTCAATCAATAAATTAGGAACTCTTGTTGGTTGAATCTCCAAATCATGGGTATACTTCTACTGTCTATGTTTGATGTAAATGGGTTAGTGAAAATATTCTCTTCATCCATGTCTTGAAATCTTCTTAACAAATTGGCAGATTTTATTTTGAATGTTTTTCCCTTTTTTTCTATGGATTTAATTGTGAATAGGAAACAAATAAAGTAAGAAAATGGGGAATGGGAGAATATAGGAAAAGATCAAAAAGGTTACAAAAATAAACTTGCAACAAGGCGAGACAAATAGATGTGCTGGGGCCCTGGGGGGGGCTGATAGCTCTGATACACTTGAAAGCACGCTCACATAGATATTTTCTAAAAATATATCTAATATGAATGCTTTAATATAGGATAGATACAAATGATGGTGATGTACATCCAGAGACCTGCTAATAAATAGACCACTATGGACATGTCTAATAAATATTATGTAATAGTAGTTATGAAAAATATATTTCCATCTTAGGGCTACATAACAAATAGTGTCTGAAATACTCTAAACAAGTGCAATCTAAAGTTTAAACACAAAACCTTAACTCCAATGTCTCCAAGGGATGAAACCCTAACCCTAGTATTCAAGCTGCTCCATGAAACCTTATTACCTCCAAGGCAACAATGAGGTAGTACAAAGATGAAAAATGGAGAGAGAGAGAGAGAGAGAGAGAAGCACTGTTCTCCTCACATCTCTAACACAAGATGATCATGAATGACTTGATCATATCCAACATCTAGCTCACAAGAACAAATCCAAGCATCTCACAAGAGCAAACAACCAAGCAAGATGTCCTCTCTAGAATTCATAACCCCTGGGGTTTCCTCATGAACCCTTAGCACCTTCCGTACAAAGAAAAGAGTACAATGATAATAATACAAAAGGACTCTCTGCTTCCTCTGTATATGTGAGAGGTAAGGTCGGCCAGCAACACATATGTGGACCTAAATCCTTACAACTTACAAAGCCACAAGTAGGTTCACACATGTGGATCACTTCACTCCAAGGGTACACATGTCAAACTCTAAGGTGATGTCACACATAAGCAAGGCTCCAATGCAAGGGCACTCCATGAGATGTATCCAATGCTTCCAGAAGCCTCCAAGGACTCCAACCTAAGCTGTGCAAAAAGTGGAAACATTTGGAAGTTTCAAAAACGGGTACGGTTTGAAATGTGACCCCCCCAAATGGAAATGTCGTGTGTACACACACGCATATATGATGCAAAATCCAAAATTGGCCTTTATAGATGAGGCTATGCATCCAAGGTTCCATAAATCAACCTTTCTACATGAGGCTAGATGTGCAAAAAATGAAATAAAGCATGAGTCAAAGACAAGTACAATTACATATCCTAAAAATCCTCATCCTCGTCAACAAAAATAGAACAGCATGCTTGTTTAGTTGATTGTAGAACTAAATTGTCGATTGGAAGAAGAGGCAGCTCTACTTCTGGTTGCATCACCACCAATATCAAGAGCAACAAGAAAGAGTTCCAAGTCTCGGCATTTTCCTTCCACGTCCCAATTTTCTGGCTATAGAAGGTCCTGTCGCCCTTCTTGGGCACCTTGAGTGGGCCTGCAAAAGCAAAACCAATCATGGCTTTGTGCTGAAACATGACAGATTTGGGTCAAAACACCATTGAAACATTGTCAGGCATATCATACACCGCTTCCAAACAGTGAAACTCCATACAATACGATTGGCCTCCAAGGCTACAAGAGCCCATTTTTTCTTAGTGCCTGAGCCCCTTCATAAAAAGTTCCTTTGGATGCATCTGATGGCATTGGTGACTGATTTGGGGGCAGCTAGAGCAGAAAACATATACAAACTAATTTAACCAGGACCAGTCTACCCGCCAAATTAAGGGAGCGAAATGTCCAGTTGGCAAGTCTTTTGCGAAGTTTGTTGAGAAGGTCCTCCCAGTTGGATTTTTTGAAAGATTTGTCGATCAGAGGGACACCCAGGTATCTGGAGGGGAGAGAACCTCTTTGAAAGCCAAGCATTCTAGTGATATTTCTTTGAATGGCATTGGGAGTATTGAAGAAGAATAATTTAGATTTTTCGAGGTTGATAGAAGTTCCTGAGGCATCCAAAAATCATTTGAAAAATTCTTTGAAAATGAGAGCTTCTTTGACTATGGGGATGCCCATTAACAAGGTATCATCTACAAATTGTTGATAAGTTGAGGAGGGGGCATTATTATGAAGCTTGAGGCCAATGAGGGAGTTGTTAAAGTTAGCTTCCCTTAGGGATCTTCTTAGACCTTCGGCCATAATGATGAAGAGGAAGGGAGACGGGGGGGTCTCCCAATCTTATGCCTCTAGAGGAGCAAAAAGGCTTGGAGGGGGAGCCATTGAGAAGGATAGAGAAGAAGGCTCCAGAAACCATGCCCATGATTCAATTTATACAATCCTAATTGAATCCAAAGGACTTTGGGACTTCCTGTGTTGATTTAGGGTAGCATCGGATGTGCTCTAAGCCTCAAATTTTGCAAGGAGGCTTAGGGACATGTATTCTAAAGAATACGAGAAGTGATTTTATTAAAATAATTAATATTTTTAATGGGGTTCCTAAGTCTAAACCTAAGTTGCAGGAAACGTGCCCCTAGGGGTCGTTTCCCTCAGGAAACGATACGGAAACGAGTTTCCCCGTACC
>APFE031062104.1:0-10132 GCA_000404065.3 Pinus taeda | reverse complement strand
GGCGCCACAGAAGGCGCAGTGCGGAGCCGCCATAGGAGACGCCACAGAAGCGCCACAGAAGGCGCAGTGCGGAGACGCCACAGAGGCGCCACAGAAGGCGCAGTGCGGAGAAGCCACAGAGGCGCCACAGAAGGCACAGTGCGGAGACGCCACAGAGGTGCCACAGAAGGCGCAACTGCGGAGGTGCACGACGCCACAGAAGGTGAAGTGCGTAGCGACGCAGGCCAGAGAAAAGGAAATTGCGTATCTGTCTTAAGATCTTTTGTTGACTGATTTCTTTGTTGATAAGGTGTTCTGGGTTTAGTTTACTGTTATTGTGGATCTGGTTATCTGGGTGACTTACTGGTACTTGATGATCATTGATGTTTATGGATCCAGTTTGAAAATTTATGAAAAGTGTTCCTTGAAAGAAAAGAAGTAGGGGGTTGTAGCTCCCTTCCAGGAGAGACTGGAAAACGAGAGAGAGTTGTAGCTCTCTGCAGGTGCAGCCTGCGTACTGGTAAAGGACTGCACCAGTACAAGACCATTGTAAAAGGAGTTTCTAATTTGAAAGAAGATTGAGACATATTGCAGCAGGTGGTTTTCACCCACATTGGGTTTCCACCTTATATCTGGTGTTCTTTGATGTGACTGTCTGCTTTTCTTGTTCATGCTCATTATTTATGGTATTGATATGCAAAAATAATTCAAAAGTGTAAATAAGGAAGATTTGGTAAAAGAACTAGATAATCTGATTCACCCCCCTCTCAGTATTATTTTCAACATAAAAAACTTCAGTGGCAACCCTGGTCACCTTACCAAGCTTTAGTTGCTCCATCCCCTGAAAGACAAACAAAAAATCAAGTCATTCAGTTCATCAAAAGCACAAATAAAGTAAACTGTTCAAAAAACAGAGTTGAAAAAGTAAGTCACATTGCAAACATTATAAAAGTGGGTTTTATGAAGGAAAAATTAAAAGCTCTTGTATATAAATCATTTTCCTCAATTCAAAAAGCTCATTTTCATTCAAAATAGAAATATTGAGCAACGTGAAGGCCGTGTTGAGCAAAGGGAGAAAAACTGAAGTAAAACTGTGGAAGTTTGTGGGTGCGGTGCATACAAGTGGCATGACGCACACAGGAGGCGCAGTGCATAGAGCTACCAAGCCCAATTTCCTCAAACACTCCCTCAAATTGCCAAAATTGCTCAAATCTTCTAGTGTGCAAGTAATTCAAGCCCTTTTCCTTGCTAGTGAAGGAGTTTTTCTTGAAAATTTATGGTGGCTGTGTGAAAAAACTCAAACCCTAATTCCTTGCAATTTCTCAAAAGCCATTGCCTAGGGTTTGTATTTTTCATTTTTCTGCCAAGTTAATTCTACCACTCCCTCATTTTTTCACTCCTCCATTCATTTTCCCAACTTATCCACCCATTCCCTAACTCCCATATTCATTCACCCCTATCCCCAATTCCCATTTTCCCAAATCCTAACTAGAAACCCCCAAACCCTAATTTTTGTCCCTAAGCTTACATATTAATCCCTAATCCCCTATTTCCCAAACAAAACCCTGTCCTTACATTCCCAAAACCCCTCATACTCTCTCTCCCCACAGTCCCTCATATATTTTTACCCTTGGTGGGCAGAAAATTAAAAACACCATAAATCTCCTACTACTCATCAAGAAAACTCACCCACTAGCAAACATGGAGTTCGATCCTTCATATGACCGTGATGAAGAGACACACAGTGACTCTCCTACCAAAATACATGCACCAAGGAGACCTCATAAGGGTGGCAAACATATACGAGAGGAACCTACTACACTTGCTGAGCTACAGGCCTACCCTCTTACTATCGCATGCTTCCAACACCAATCCTGTTATGAATTCTATGAGATGGTTGCTAGAATCCAGTATCATCATGAGTTAGCCTGGTTGTTTGTGCTTCATCTACATAATGGCCAAGCCACTCTAGCTGGTGTAACATTCACTTTAACACCAGAGTCTATTTCTCTAGCAACCGATATTCCTAATATTGGAGAGCAATGGAATAAAAGGCAACAAATTGACAGGGAACCTTATGAACTATACATCAAGCTCGGTTATTTGAGACAACTCAGCATATTTTTCCCTTTCAGTACCTGAAAGATTCATATGCTCCTTTCATGAAACTTATAATGAAATATTTCAGCTGCGAGGGTCGGTTTTCTCGCCTATATGCCTATCATATCAAACTTTTGCTGCACTTTACCAAGGTGAGAATGATGAATCTCCCCTACTTCATGTAAAATATTGAGAAGATGACCACCCTAGTACAACAAAAGACTCCTTAGCAGCAGTTTAATAGTATCTATCATTTTGCTCTCATTAAAATTGTGGTCATACATTAGCATGGTTTGCAGGGCATCTCATGGGAGGACTTCATTTCTCATGAGTTCTTCACAGCTCCTCAAGGACCTCTAGAGGCTTTTCATTAGAAAGGTGGACCTTTACATCAGCAGGAGGGTCATGGGACGCAGAATGCTAGTACGTCGTTGTTTGTCACCTATCAAAAGGACACTAAACGGTTGTTCGCAGCAACAAAGTGAGTATTATCTCCACCCGTGGTGGAAGGGGTCTCACTTCCTTCATTAGCACAGCAAGTTTAGGACAAGGGCAAGAGGCCATTACATGATGAGCAGCCTTCAGGTGAGCATGAGACTGATTTCATTCTCATTGAGGATGATGACACTGATTTGGGCCCACAAAACTCAAAACTCAAAGAGGTCATCCAAGAGAAACAGGCGGACATCAATGCTTTGTCCCCCAACTTAGAAAGAGCTAAGTGGATAATAAAGTACTTGGAGCAAAGAAACAAGCAGCTTGAGGATCAACAAACGATTATGGAATTGCAAAACATACGAGAAAACCACCAAGTTGCCAAAAGGAAGAAGGTGAAGCTCACATCACTTGAGCAAGAAATCAATGCCGATCGAGAATCATGGCTTGAGAGAGTGAACATCCACTTAGAAAGGTTGCTAGGTAAGGCTAATGGGGAGAAAGCAATGTTGAGGCATACGGCCTACTATTACATGGCAAGGAATAAAAGTTGCAAGGCGAGAATCAGAAGCTTGAAAGCAAAGTTGAAAAGGGCATCGAGGAGGCGAAAGGAACAAGATAGACTTCAGATATTGGCTGAGGCTTCCTTGGCCCAACACAACACTTGATGGAGAATACTCGGCCCAAATTTCAAAAAATTTGGGACACTTTTTGCATTTTTGAAATTTTTGGGCTAAAACACATAATTTTATGCCCTATGTGTCATGCCACCTGGCACTCGCTTTTGATGAAGGCCTCCAAATGATAAAAACTCAGTATTTTTGGATTTGGCATGAAGAAATATGATTTCCTACCAATGTCCAAGAACTTTTGACAGATTTTGAGCCCTCAAAAAGGTCAAAAACACCCTAGAAATGACCTTACTGCCCCTATTTTGACACACAGGAAGAAATGTTGGGAGAACTCAGTTTTGGAGGGGAAAATGGAGGCCAAATTCAAAAATTCCACTTGTTCTAGAAAGTAGACAAGCAGACATTTCCAACAAGAACACTTGGAGTAGATTTGGATATTGGGAAGGCCTCCTCAAGTGGCTGCAAACAGGCGCTATGCATAGGGAAACCAGCGCAACACATTGGGGAAATTTTGCTCAATTTGACCAAGTATACTCTGTTTTTTGCTTAGTTACTTGACAGTTTGACTTTCCTCCTTCTTAATGTCAAACTTATGATGTAATTTAATGTAAATTGATAGATCTTGATGTAATTATGTCAAATGTTCACTCATGGAAGTATATTCATCTATCAAAAAGTAGTTTGCAACTGAATGAATCAGTTCCCTAGTTTCTAGAGGCAAGTTGTTCCACTACCTAATTTGTAGTTCTCAGTTTAGAATTTGTTGGAACAACTCCTAATCTTGTGAGCTCAACCCCTAGAGGCTAGGATGAGTTATGGTTTGTCTATATCTTGTGATTTTTTAGTCATTAGCATGGTTGGACTTTTGAGAAAGCTTAGAGCTTCATTATATACGTTTTTCAATAGTTTTGGCTAAGGAATAGAGACCAGGGTTTGCAGCACTCTTTGGGATTCATGTGGCATTTTGTTTTGGTATAGTGCTTTATTCTGTAATTGTGAGTTTCATTTATCTTTTATGTATGTCATTATCTGTCTGATTTCTTCTTAACTAAAACAAACAAGAGTATAGGTAGAATCCATTGAAAGTGCAGTGCTCTACCTAGGGTTTGCTTAGTTATTGATGTTTTCAGCTATTTGAAGAGGATCCCTGTGGTTTTTTTGCCCTCTTCAGCTCCTCACCTGTCTAAATCTCTCCATCTCATTTAATTTGAAGTGCCAAATCAGTTGCCTACCTTTCCCCATAGAGATCTTTGCAAAACTAAGCCTCATTCCCCAGACCCAAATCTGTCTTTCCCTCTGAGCCAACAAAAACATCATTAAATTCAATCAAACTCTTTTGCACACATACCTAGCCTAAGATGAGTCATCATATCAGTAATCTCAAGCCCTTATTGATCACACTTTGGTGAGATTGATAGGAGAGATCCCTCTCCCAACCTGGTAGGGCTAGCTACTAGGTTAAGCATGGTTTGATGTTACCCTAGATCCTACCTTTCTTAGCCTGAGGCAGATTTAGGCCCTAACAGGTGAGATGACATGTTCTATTTCAAATTGAAATTGAATATTGTGGTTGCAGATGAAGTATCTCAGCAAAGGACAGCAAGAGAAGTTGTGAGAGAAGAACCCGGTGTGTTCTTGAAGGTAGAGTAAGGAAAATACTCTGAAGGAGAAGTGGCAGTGTGCCTGAAGAATCCAATTGAAGGTTGGATAGAAAGGATAAGAGTATTCTCAAAAGGGAACTGAGAAGCAAGCTTTTGAAATCTTGGGAATGTTTTTGTTTTAAAATATCATTGATATGCAGGTAACAACATTTAGTGAAGCATCTCAACAAGAAGATCATAGCCTTAAGAGAAATGATGAAGGAAGCCAGTAAGGGTTTGTAAGAGAGTGTGGTCAGAACCTAGTATTTCAATTGTGATTGAAATAAAAAAGGACAGTTGTGTTCTTAAAAGGTGCAAATGAGTTGAAGCCTAGAAGGAGCAGAGAGAAGTGCTCAAAGGAGGTTCCAGAGATAGAGAACCAAGTACTTGCCAAAAAGACCAAGTACACAGGAAAGCTTGGTGAGGTAGGATTGCAACAAGGAGGCCTTGTTGTAACAAAGACTTTAATAAGGCTCATAGTGAATGAATGAGGAACTCGTAGATGTGGAGTAGAAGATGACTACTAATAGTCATAACATAGGTCCTAAGGAAGACCAGAGCAGAAGAAAGATGAAGAAATAGGTTACCAAGGCAAATGGCAAGAGGATGAGCCAAGAATATTTTGACAGAGAGAAAGTTGAGATAGGTCTCCAGATTGAAGTATTGATGGAGATGTTGTAGAGAACTGATGAAGGCCAAAAGCATGGTTGGACCATGAGAAGAAGAGTGCAGTCGTAGAAGCTACAAGAGAAAATAGATCAGCATGTGAGTTTAGAGCTGGTATAAGAGTTAGAAATATTGAGCAAATGATTTTTCAATTGGAATCAGAAAAGCTCAGAGAAGCTGAGTTGTAAATGGAAATGTCCATTTGTGAACTAGAAGAGGGTAAACTTCCAGGAGAAGGAAAAGTTTTCACTGAAGAGACAGATGAAGAGTGGAGATCAGGTGAAGATACCACGGACTATTGTGATAGTTTCAGACAACATTAGGAGATGCTGACAGGAGATGAAGTTGAACCTGAGAAACTGAATCATGTAGAAGATTTAGAGCAGCAAAGAAGTTTGATAATTGTAGAAGCAAGAGAGACCACCAAGTATTGTGATTTTGAAATTAATGATTTGTGGGTGATTGCGAGTACATCACAGGAGGATGAACAAACTTTAGAGTTTGTGAAAGAGAAGGAGCAGAATCAGGAATTTGTTCAGATCAAGACTAAGATGGCAAGATCTCAGAGCCAGAAGGAGACATAAGAGTCACCTAGAAGTAGGTAGCAAAATGTTAAAGCTGTCATAGAGGAGGAAGAACATCTACTGAAGGATGTTATAAGAGGTGAATTTTACACCAAGGATGCACTTGGAAGACATAATGAAGGATATTAGTTTGCTATGTTCAATAAATTTGATCATGATGATCTGGTAGATGAAGAAAGTCCATTTGATTATGGATCAACAAAGGATGAAGATGAGGAGGATTTGATGATTGAAACATCAAATGAGATCATGAAATCTCATGGGTTTAAAATTGACAAATTGTTTGTGAAAGCAGGTATTGCAGAAGGCAAACCATCCTATGGAGTTGTCTTGAATGAAGTTGAAAGATACCAAGCCAAGTATGATGATGAATGTCTTTCGAATGAAGAAATAGTGTCACCAGTAAGTTATGCTTGTGACAAAGAAGAAGATAGTGAGGACTATACAGGACTTTTGGGAGAGCTTCCAAGTGAAATGATAATGTTGTGGCGAGAGTTAAGTCTTTTGGAGGAAAGGCTAGAAAACCAGGAAGCAAGCATTCAGGTTGTAAAATTAGAACTGAATAAGGATGGAGAAGTTTGCCACGATGGGCAAGGACATAGATTGTTTGAAGATGAGATAGAGGTTCTTAAAGAACAAGAAGGTAAGGATGAAAGGGAGGTAGTAAGAATCAAACAATCACAAAGAAGAGTTAGCCAGTAGTAGGCTAAGGATGAAGAAGTTCACTATAGTGAACAAAGACAGGAAGACATCATTGGAGCAGGTGATGTGGAAGAGATACTATGTGATAGTCTTATAAATTCTACTGAGAATTCAAAACAACATACTGATGTGCTGATAGAGGAGGAGAGAACAGAGAAGTAAGCTAAATTTTTGCCAAGGAGAGAAGAGGCACCAAGGCCTTATGTTGTGGACTTTAATAACTGGTTTGTGAATGCAGATGTTGTTGCAGATGTTGAGGAAGATTTGATGCAAGAAGCAAAAGTCATGAAAGAGAAAAGCATGAATATGCAGAAGTTCGAAGAAAGTAACAATAATCTGAAGACCAGAGAAAGAGAAGACATATACCAGACCAACGATGTGCTGGACTTGGAGATAGAAGAATTGTGGAAGTTAATGATGATACAACTTAGATGGAGGAAGCTAATGATAGAAGGAGTAATCAATCAGAAGGTGAAGCTGATTGAGAAGGGAAGAAAAGAAAGGAGAATGAGACAGAAGGTAGTAGGCATGCAGTAGTAGCAAAGGAGCAGAGCATTTGGACTTCTACAAATTAAAGTTTGGGACCCTGGAGGTTTCTTATTACCATATGAGAACACATGATCAGGAGATCATGAATGTTTTCAAGCTTGGGAGTTTGATGTAAGAGCATTCAACGCAAGAAAATCAATGTAATGTAGTAGACATAGGCGGGTCTTGTGTTTTCAAGAAAATAGGTTCCTGAGTAAGAATTAATGTAAATATTTAGGCCTTTGAGTGATTTTAATGAGAATAGGAATTAATTATATATTGTGAGACATATTTGTAAATTTTCTCAAATGTAGGAGAACATGAGAGGATTAGGATTAGTTAGAAATTAGTTTAAAGAAACTATTGAGAAACTGTAAAGAAATTGTTTCTAATGTGTTGAAAAGAAAAAAAATAGAGAGGTTGGAGGAGTTAGTTAGCTAGTTGGCTAGCTAGCCAGCCAAGGAGAGTGTGTCTATAAGCCTCTAGGCAAGAGAGGGAGAGAGGTCATTGTAATCAAAAGATGAGGCCGGAGAGACAGAGTCTCATTGTGTAATCAATTGTGATTTTTTTATGTACAGAAGAACTCAATTTTGAGTTTGAATGTGTGTTTGAATGTTGAATGATGAATGATGTATTGAATTGGAATTCAACATAAATGTGTTTGCAGACAGGTCGAGGCGAATACACAATGGAGTAAAAGAGGCATAGGAGAGGAACAAACTGTAGGTTTGTAATGGACCTTTGAATCCATTAAGGGATCAAGAAATGATCTAGGATGAGATCACTCAAAGGAGCATGAGAGAGAGTCCAAAAGGAGACACGCAACAAAAATAGCAAAGAACAAAAACCATTGAGGAAACCTCAAAAACCTCAAAAGAACATAAGATATAGCATAAAAACCCAAGAAAATAAGTAGACGAGGAATTGAAGTATTGAGGCTCAAGGACTGTTGGATCTAGAAGATCAATGGTTGAAATTAAACTGCATCGACAGAGTCCTTTGAAAAGTTATCAGAACCAAGCCTTAAAGAGTTGCGAC
This sequence comes from Pinus taeda, assembly GCA_000404065.3. NCBI lineage: Eukaryota > Viridiplantae > Streptophyta > Pinopsida > Pinales > Pinaceae > Pinus > Pinus taeda. The sequence continues at coordinate 1,828 of APFE031062104.1, read as the reverse complement.
GAGAAAATGTTGATTGATCATGGACCATTGGATTGAGACCAGATCAACGGTCCAGATCCAATTGCAAGTTGGAAGTCGGAGGAGCCAAGGGATAGCAACGGTGATTCAATGGCGTTGCGATATCGCCGATAGCGATAAATTAGTGATCGGAATTTGGGCTCATCAGCATGCAGAGGAATGCGACTAAAGAGTAGACTCGACGAGGTTATAGTATCAGGTGTATAAGAATTTGAAATCCGCTACATGTGTTCAGAGCGAGATTTCAACGTTTTTCCATGCTTTTAGATTGAGTGTTGCCGAAGTCATTTAAAGGTTAAAACGTATATTAATGTCTCTAATAGTTGCATATCGGAGGAAAGGGGCGATGATATATATATGTGGTGCTGCGATGCGAGCAACTGTCGATTGCGATAAATTTTAACCTCGAGGTCTATGTAGAGGTCGTACCAACGCGGAAAATGTGAGTTTTGTGTATATTTCTTTTGTAATTGGATTATAAGGGATTTAGTGTCGATATGTGGTTTTGAGTGTTAATATATATATTTAACCAAGGTTATGAGAGGGAAGGTTATATATATGCGGGCTTAAGGAGTTATATAAAGGTTCTGAAGGGTTTTAAAGTCCCGATAGGGAGGACTTAAAGTAAGGCTTTAATAAAGTCTTGTGTGAAGGTTTAGAAGGGTGATTAGAGTCCCGATAGAGGATTTAAGCTGGACAAACTGATAAAGAGGGCCTTAACCATTTTATGGTAGAAGATTTGCCTCCCGAGAGAGTTAAATACTTGGGACTAAGGTGCTTATGTATATATAAGCATGTTGTGGGTATAAGTAGGGGTAACCCTGCATTATACCTAAATAGGATCATGATAGTTATCAGCAACTATCGAACACCATATCTGATCTGCACCATAAACATCTATCAGCAACATCAAGAGTAATAACCCATCATCAATTCGCAAGATAAGACAATGTAACTTTAATATCATCAACATGTGACTAATTTTGCTGCATATAGGTATCAACTCATCTTTTGATCTTATCAAGATCAACTTTCTCCTTTTCTTTGTTAGAAAAAGTCTTTATCTATAGCCTTCCATGAATCAATTAAGCATATGTCATATCTCCAAGTAGTAATACAAAACCATTCACATCATATTATATATATGTTAACCCACCATAGTCATCATCGGTGACCATAACATCATCATCGTAGCAATAAATGCATGATCTTTCCATAATAGCCCTCAATATATCAACCATGTATCATCACTTAGGAACATCCCACATCTGATAAGCATCAACCATGATAATCAACATATGTGAGTATCAAACCTATCATCATAAAATAAGAAGTCATCATCATTATGTGACTAAGTAAGCCATGTCTCCAAATAGCCATGTCTTCATGACACCTACAATAACACCATTCTCTTGGCCAATTTTCTTCATGCAAGAGGATCTTTTACACCAACATCACAACTTAAGTAATCATCCATGTATCCAACATAGCGATAGAAATATGTATCTAGCTTATCATTAATGTGAAAGGAAAACCATGAGCTCATAGTCATTTTGTAAAAATTTCTTGATACCATCAAGTGCAACAATCCTCAAACAATATACCATGTCAGAGCCAAGACCTATAGGAATCCTCATGCATAACTGCACCATATGAAATATGTGCATCTTTGAAGGCATGAAGACAACAACATAACAGAAATGAGTGACACTTAACATCATCAAATAATGAAGATGTGACTCAATATTTGTTCTTCTCCTTGAGCTTATGAATATCACTATGTAAGCAACTTAACTATATGCATCATCAA
>APFE031062103.1:13033-49162 GCA_000404065.3 Pinus taeda | reverse complement strand
ATACATTTTTAAATATCATATATCATTTTTTTTAAATACGGAAAAAATAAATATAATAAACAAACATTAAACTCATTTTTTATTTATAATACACATTGAAATTTTTTTTTGGTTATTAATACATTTTTAAATATCATATATCATTTTTTTAAATACTGAAAAATTAAAGATAATAAACTATTGAAACAATAAACTCATTTTCCACTCCTTAGATGGCCCGTGCTTTATTCAAGAAATGGTCAAGGGCACGCTACAGTTTCCCCACCAAACCGCATGTCAGTGGACATGACAACATGCCCCATACATTAGGGGACTTTTGAGGTCTAAAATGGGCCTCTTAAGGAAATTATAAAATAATAGTGGAAATAGTAAAATAAGATTAGATTACATCATCCAATTTTAGAGGAGAAAAAAAAAAGACAAAACTATTTTTTCAATTCGTATTTTCAACTTATCTTTGTATGGGTTTACTCAAATTTCGAGGGGAAACACTCGTTGGATATAGAATTTGATTCTTCATCCAAGGAGTAACCATGTTCCATACTTTCTATGGACCCTGCCATACGAAAAATGAGAAATACATGAAAAACGTGATTGCATTCACGGTTTTTTATGTATTTCTCCTTTTTCATGTAGTAGAGTCCATCGAAAGTATGCAACATGGGTACTCCTAGGATGAGGAATTAAATTTTGCATCCAATGAGTACTCTCAGTCGAAATTTCAGTAAAAACTTAGGTAGATAAGTTGAAAATACGAGTTGAAAAAGTAGTTTTATTATTTTATTATTATTTAATCTTTGTACTTTTTTTACTCCAAAAATGGTGAATCATCCCCCATGGTTGACATCATCATCTTGAATCCTATTAGTTCTTATAAAGTTTATTTTGGTTGTACATTTTTCTTACAAGGCCCATTTTAGACCTCAAAAATCCCCTAATGAATTATTTTCATAAAGGCATGCAAAGGGAACAAGAGAGCCTCTACGACAACCTACCAGTGATTTGCATGGTGCATCTCTTCAGAATCTACAACCATCAATCAATGGATTATCATGCTTTCACTGCAAAAAACAATTTCAGAAGGATATTTGCTTGTCTAGTAAGCACATCACTCAACCTCTACTCATTAAACTTGCATTGAAAGTTATCCAATGGTAAGGATATGCTTCAATTCTATGCTTAGTGGAATTATTTTACATCATTTCTAGAGGTTTCTAAATACCAACATCAATCCATAAGGCTTCGAAGTGGGGAAGGGGCTTCCTTAGCTCGCCCAGGAAAAGAGTTTCTTATTTATTATGTAGTTGAGGATAATGTTTATTCCTCTTCAACACTTGAACAGGTTTATATTATATACCTTTGTATACACAAGTAAATCCCTCGATGGGTCGCATTGGAAAAGCGAGCATGAAGGTTTTGCTTCCCTCGCCGCCTAGGTCATCTATCTCTTCTTCATATATTTTTCGGTCCTTACAATGCCTTGGTCAGGTTTGGGGAGGAAATAACCTAGTTGGTCACAATGCCTTGAGACATCTTATGACTTGCCAAGCATCCCAACCATGAGAAGCTACCAAGACAGGTTACTTAGGTTCAATTACTCTCCTCTAGAAAACATTTATAGTTCTCATTATTTCAAGCTTAGTGTTGTCTACTATTTTAAGCCAACGTGAGGGAGACAGGCTTACTTCTAAGAGGGGGTCTCCCAATTCTTAGGAGGCCACTGGTAATATTTTTGGTGAAGGTTCCTAGGCCTACTCTAGTGAAAAAGGCCAAGGCTCATTAATTACACTACTCAAAAGTATATATATTTTTCTCATAAAAATACTCCTGGCTAGTGTGACACTCAATTTGTATTTGTCTCCAAATCACTCCAAGGGATGCCATCATGTCATGTCAAATAACCCTTGTGTGCCATGGGGTAGCATAATATCAAGAACAAGGGAAACATCGAGCCTAAATGAGAGTTGAAAGCTTTGTGGATTGGTTTAGAGAACTTACATCATAGCTAAACCAAAAGGAAATTACTTAGGTTGAAAGAAAACTAGCTGACAAGAGACGCACCCTTATGGACACTAAAATGCTAGTGGAGTTAGTTGACCAAGTCCCAGATGTAGGGCACACTCCAAGGCAATATAATAAATAGATGTATACAGTGGATATATATTTGGCACCTGAAGTTACTCCTTCATAGTGCTAGTAAATAGAAAAGTGAGTAGAGAGGACATCCTTTTCTCTCCGGGGTGGGTGCAACAGTGATTGGAAACAATCAATCAAAGATTAGGTCATATCAAGAAACATATGGGCATCCCTCCTTAACCATGTTTCTCCTAAATCAGAAACAAGGAGCCCATCCCAATGGAAGTCATCGATTCAGTTAATTCTACTTGATAGTATTTTAGTCTTATTTTCTTATAATTTTATGTTTTAATTATGTAATCCTCATTTTAACATTGACCCAACAAGCTTAACAGCTAGTATAAGTATTTGGTTTCAAAATATACAAACAATATTTTGTCTTCTACATTTTTGAAGATATTAAAGTTCTATGTCTTATCACATCTTCCTAATATCCAACCAAACCATACTTCAGGGAATTAAAATATAACCCTCTATTTTCAAACAATACAAAAAAATTACCTTAAAATAAAAAATAAAATAAACAACCATTTTCCAGCATTTTTTTTGTAAGCTTGGTAGGACCTCTCTTTTCCTTATCATTCAAAAACAGGCAGGTTACATCCATATATTGAATGGTTAGGTGGCCTCAACCTGCCTGGAGGGAAACCAAGTCTATTGGCCACCAACATGATAAGTCATCCAAAAACAAAATAGAATAATTTTATCCATCCATGCTAAATAAGTATGATTGTCCTTAAACTGCCTAGCATCTAGATAATTGTATACATACTAAAAGTATTGAAAAGAAAAAAATTGATGCATATACTAGTAAGTAGAATAGAGGTGATACACCAGACTACTCATCATCTATTGAGTCAACCGGAGCCTGATCCTTTGCACTCGACCTGGGAATTTCAGATTGTGGGATGCATGGGATATGCCTCTCAATGTGTGTAAGGCGGTCGTTTTGTTGTTGTAACTAGAATTTGATTTGCTGAAAATATTTGCTATAGTCTGGGAAAGACTGCGCAGTCATGGCCAAGCCTGGAGGAATTTGTTTCAAGGCTTTAAATAGGAGGCTCTTCAACAACCAATACAAATTAACAGTCTTCTTATACTAAGAAACCCGGCCCCGAGAATGCCCTAGATCAGGCAATAGGGTCTTCCAATCATCTAAGTCGAGGTGCAGTAGTCTCACTATCTCATTTAACTCTGCTTCCCATTTGGCGATGAGCTAGCGAACCGGCGCTGAGCATGTGTGATACATTGTAGCTCCTTCATCAATGATCCTAGAGGTGGACTTGCATCCATGAGATTTATCGGTCAATGTGCTAGGAATGGTAGAGGTTGCGAATGTATTCACCTTATTTCCATGCCCACAAGAACCACGAGTGGTCTTGCCTCTTCCAGAAGCAGTGCAGGCCATGATGTTGCATTTGTGCCACATATAAAACAAACTGAAACCCACAAATTGATACCCATAATGCTAACCCAGAACAAGCCAAAACCCAGTAGTTGATTGTTGCACCTGAGAGGTCTTGTCAAGGTAATCAATTGTGAGAACCACAATCCATGAAAAACCCAACGGTGGCCCCAATTGCAGACCCGAAGTCTTAAAAATAAGAAGTCTCGATGCACTGGACAACAAGAAGAACAACTGAGGGCATAATTAAAAACCAAACCATTGCTTTTCAGAGACCTGGGCACATCAGGGTCGTAGCCACCAAATTCCATAAGAAACCCAGGGTTGGGATGCCAATAACAGAACCAAAGAGACCTTAAGCAGCTCATCGTCCTAATCAATAGAATACCCAAACAATCCAACAAAACTCCATAGAGCATAGATACATGAATATAGAAAACGAGAAAACCCTTAACAAATTTAGAGACAACCATAGCCATTTCCAGAGAATACGTCTCCCAGACCATTTTATATAGTGTGTATCCCTTCTCCCATGAAACCCTTAGATAGGAAGAGCAAGTCATGACAGATAAATAACTGATAAGACTGAGCACATACCCAAGACCAGCGACCTGAACCCACTATGAATAAGCAAGAGCCCCATGAAATACCTCCACGGAGTGCTGCCACAGGTTGCAGGGTTGCTCGCTTCCACACTTATGTCGAAACCATACATAGACATAAGACTTACCAGATTGAACACCTAAAAGGTCAGGAGCATGTCGCGTTAAACCAACCTTTCCACCTTCGTTAATTACATTGAATGCATCTAGGTGCGTTTCCATTTCTCCATGTGATTCGATCATGTGGAGAGTGGCAAGGGATCACATTGGGATTCGGAGAGTGTCCATCACACAATACTATGACTGATATTAGCTCGCTCGCACCCCGATCGAGGATATTGATCTTGCTCTTAGCGGGATTATTGACTTTCCTTATTAGCCTGTTCCAAGATTGCATTGAGGGGTTGCAACTCCAATTCTCTAGGAAATTTGTAGTGTTGTTTCCTTCTCGCCGCACATGGGAGGTGAGGATATACTCGAAGCTGTGGAGGAGATTGCTGACTTCTTTAACTAGTTGAGAAATGTGCCAAGTGTGGCTGCTTTTTTCCCATTGTGCTCCTTGATTCAACTTTTTGATCATTTCTATCACCATCTTTGAGTCTCCTTCGATCACGAGTTTCTAGTAACCCATTCTAATAGCGGTTTGGAGGCCTTGTTTAACAGCATTAACTGCAAAACCACAATCCGCCACATAAATCAATCTCACCCTCTTCATTGAATCTCAGAAGAGCCCTCCATAACCTGCTAGACCCAGATTGCCCTTGGATGCACCATCAAATAATGTATGAACTTTTGTAATGCATATACCATAGCTAGACCATCCCTTTTTGTAGTTGTATGGTTATTCTCTGCTTTAGACAGTTTCCTACTTGCAAAATCTATGGGGTGGTCTATTTCTTTTGCACCAAGTTGTGCCAGTACTACTCCTAAATCTATGCATGACGTATCCACATGAACATGAAATTCCTTATTCCATTCCGAGAAAACCAAAATAAGCGCAGTTGCCATCTTTTATTTTAGTGTGTCGAGTCTCTTTTGACACAGTTCGTTCTATAGGAATGTTACATCTTTCTTCAACATTTTTTCCATCGGTGCAGTGATCTGCGCATAACCTTCAATAAATTTTTTGTAATATCATGTATGTCTAGTGTGGTGTGAAGTTGGCTAACTATCTTTAGTGGAGATAAATTCACAATAATAGCAATCTACACAGGATCCACCATCAATCTTTGCTTGCAAACAATATGTCCCAACAATATACCAAAAGGTACACAGAATATACACTTTTTGATATTCAAAGAAATCTGATATTGTTTGCATGTGTTGAGCATCAGTCTTAAGCTTGCAACATGTTTCCTCAATAACCCAAACACTGTCCAATCATCGAAGTATACTTCCAAAAACTTGTGAATATACTCTTTGAAAGTTGCAACCACTACTCTTGAAAATATGGCAGGGCATCCTTCAACCCAAAAGGCATCACTGTATATTGATATGAACCTCATTTTGTAGCAAAGGTGGGCTTATGTCGATCCTTTGGTGCAATTCTAATATGATGGTATCCTGAAAATCCATTTGTAAATGAATAGGCTTCTTGACCTCCTACATTGTCCAATACTTTACCATTGAGAGGACTAGGGAATGGATCATGTAGACATACATCATTTAACTTCCTTAAATCAAGACAAATCATGATTTCACCTTGTGTTCTCTTTTCTTGTACTACCATAATACTTACCCACTCTAATTCATGCAAAAGATCTGTCACTTTGTCGACCATTTTTTCATTCCAGTAATCTCCTATGGTTACAAACTTCGGCTAATCTTCTGACCCTATATTCACCTTCTTTGTCTTTAATGGCTTTGTTATATCAGGCATTTCTATCTCATGTCCATTCACTTCATTGTGGCCTTCAGATTCTACAATGTCAATATCGTGAGGGTCTTCATCTTTTTCAGCAGTGATGTTGTAGCATCCTAGTACATTATGTAGCTACGTAGCCCAATCAGGCTACCCAGTGAGTGGAATTTTATTCTCAAAAATCGTCTTTTAACTATATAAAGGGTCGAATCTATATATGGACATTCATCTTCAAAGATAAATGTCAATATAAACCCATCAACCATTTATGCCCAGCTCGCAATACCATGTCAAAGTTTCGTTTCCAAATACCAGTTTTAAGGAATAGTCTCCAATGTATGGATGAACCCATGCAGCGATTCTTCTCGTGGAATCTCCTTCCATGTTTTCATGCAAAGTTTGATGTGCTCTCTAGGATCAATTTGACCATCATATTTATCTGTCAATTTTATGTCTACCTGACCAAACCTTACCCATATCAACCTTTGACATTCTTACCAAGTTCCTATGTTCTTCTTATGTGTACGCCACCATCTAGTAGGAGTAGCTCATAGATCTATATTCAAGGATAATAATCTTTAACATTTTGGTACATGTTCTTCATATTCTTTAAGAAGAATATTTATATCACCCAAACCATCATAGTAAGGCAAATTACATACCTTAGAGGTTATATAGCAAAGTGATTTAGTCATTCTTGCATCTCTTGCCTTGTAGACACTTCATGTAACCTATTTTTCCAATTTTCTTATTCTTCTTCTAAATCTAAAACACAGGAGTTGTTATGCTTCCAACTCAACTTTCCATCTATAGTAAGGTTGATCCATTATTTTTCTTTGTTTGTCACTTTATAGATGTTATCTATATCAACTATGTTGTACTCCTCTTTAATTGGTTTAGTATACCTTGCTCCTTCTAATGGATCCAAGGGAATGATCACTCTCATATTGTTGTTTTCAAATATCATTTGCCTCTTTTTCAAGTTGATTATAGCCATGTTGGTAAATTCCCAATCTAATCCAAGTAATGCAGGATAAGGGTTACTATCATCCACAATTTCTATTACCTCAAAATTTGTAGTAGTGCACACCCCTTCAATGTCAAATGTAATGCCTGATAATCTTCCTAGAGGAACAATCTTCTGTGGTTTTCCACTCTCAGTTGAATAGGTGACCATTGAAACTTCGGTTTACCCATTAGTTCCTTGTTTTCTTCATCAAGACATTAGCTTCAGACTCAGATCTAAAATAACTTGGTCCATATCATATTCTCCTATTTGTGCACTAAGCCTCATTTCCTTTCCAGTTCTCTTTTGTCTATATAAAGTATTTACTTCGTGCATTTCACTTCGTGCTACTTCTTTCGATGCGCAGGATTCTATCAATTCTTGCAGTTCTTCTACAGCTTTCTGGTTTCTCAACAAATTCATACAAGTTTGTAGGAAAGATTTTAAAATACCTGGATCCATATCTTGTGGCGCATATGCTATTATGTCGTTGTTATTCTTCTGCTTTGGTTGCGCGCTAGATGTCATAGATCCTGCATCCATAAAGTTTCGCTTTAACTCCATAAAGACTTCTTTTTCGTTGTGAATATCGAACATCGGTGCTTTCTCCACGGTCTTTCTAACCCATGTATCTTCAACTACCTTCTTCCCATATGCTTTCTCATTTACTGTTGCAGCTCCACTCCTTGTTACAATATTGATGTGAGGTTCATTTGCCCTTGGTTCCACATTAATCATCTAAATGTTCTGGGTTGGCTATGGATTCTTCTTTTCTTTCATTTTCACTACAAGTACTAGACACTCTTCTATTACATGATCAAATGCTTTACAATACTTACAGGTCATATTTGGATTTGGATAGTCTCTTGCAAAGTGACCTGTCTGGCCGCAGTTATAACAAATAATCTAACCTTGACCTTGACCAGCTCTACCACCTCGACCTCGTCCTGCATAGCCACCTCAACCACTGGGTTGTCCACTTCCTTCATTTCCTTGTTCTTCGGTTACATTCTAAATGTATTAGCACCGCGATCCATCATGAATTCATAGGCTTGACAGTTATTTTCATCATACCCACCGACTTACAAAGTTTGCAAAATAAGTTCTTCATAGTCTACACATATTTTTGTAACAAATAGAAATCTTCAGAGCGATGTTCACCTCTAGTTCTACATATCTCGCACCATAAGCTAGATCCAGCATTCAAAGGATTAGGTGTTCCACTAGCTATGTAATTTCTGAAAATAGGACATTGCTCTTTAGAGTGACCTTCTGCTTTGCATTTTGTACACCATACTTCATCGTGGACTTATTTACTCTTCTTCATATCTTGCAATTGCATATTTAAATTCGCCAGCTGACTCTATATCTGTTGCATACCTACATTTTTATCACCTATTAGCAAAGCTTCTAACTTCATTGCCAACTCCAAAGATTTGACTTGAGTCTTTATTTTTTGTTGTGTCAAAGGTAATCTGATGTGTGGCAGCAATACAGTTATAAACCATTCCTTGTGTTGACGTGCAGCTATATCAAAGCTCACCTGATCCAAAAATACCTTGAACCTTTGATCAAATTCTCGTACTTACTCAGTCAACCTTTGTTTGATCTCCTTTAGTTCTATGATGCACTATAACTCGATTTTGGTTTCTTGAATTCCTTTACCAGCATTAATTTTATATCTATGGAAGACCTGATCTGGTTGCTCAAATATTTCATATACCAATTTAATGCTCGATCACTTAATGTTGTGGCGAGCTACGCCTTTTTGACATTTTCATCATGGACCCACTTCGCAATCTGTAGTGCTTCACATAAGAACCAGAACTGCTCTGGATCCTATGATCCAGTCCCTTTAAAGATCGGCAGCGTAATATCATCGGTAATTGTTCTTTTGGGGGGAAGGGGAGGGGATTCTGGGAAGGGATGGGTGTAGGGGTGGGGGTGCATGGGGGATGGGGAAAACCAAAAATTTTCTAACCTTGGGTAGATTTGGGCTTCGACACACTTTTAGGCTAAAAGGGTGAATACTGCGAAGTTCCTTCGGGATAGGGGTTTTCTTCACCTTCGGATTCACTCAGTAGAGGGCTATAGTCAGTGTCTCTGCAAAGCTTCAGATCTTGGCCATGATATTTCTTCTTATTGTCTACTCTATACTTTTTTCCACTTCGCGTCATTCTAGTCTCCTCTTCAGATATTTTTCTGAACATAATCTAACAATCTGACTGCATTCGAAGAATTCCATTTTCACACAAAAGTATTTTAATCGAGAATTTCAAAGATCTCAAGTACTTACCTCGCGGTCCCTTGAAAAATTTTCGTTCAGCATCATTGTATGACACAAATGAATCTACCGCTAATTCAGTAATAAATTCTCCTAAAATGTTGTCAACCTAGAAATCAACAACGCTTGAAATTTTTTTATCAGTGTCCGTGAGTTGTTGTATCAATTCTGAAGTTCAATGCTTAGGTTCGTCTCCTTTAAAAAAATTATTTCTCTTTGCCAATCTTGAAATCCACTCGTATAGCTCGATGTGAAATGAACCAAAGAAGATTTTGTACTGATCTTCAAAGATATACTTCTCCAACCAACTTTGAGATGACAGTTTAGGGTTTTTGTTCTCTTGATCTGCAAATTCGCATTCCTTTTGTTCTACCCACTCGTGGATTTCTTTCTTCGATGGATGCCAAAACATATCCCTCAAACAGATCTCGGACCCGGCAACGGAACCATTTGGTGACTTAGGTGGGCTCGACCTAGGTTCAATTATTTTTCTACGCACCATCAAAACCCTCAACCACTGGCCCTCTCGGCAACGATCTGCAAGCAGATCATAGTCTCACTCGAAGTGATTATCGGAGGTTGCAGAACCAAGTTTATGTAGCCTGAGGGATATTGCATTGTGGTGCTTGTGTATATTATTTTATGTTTTAACTCTTATAAACAACTTCGCAATAATAAACAACTTCACACTTATACATTACTTCGCATAATTACATTCACCGCTTAAGCATAACATAAACATTCATAAATTGTGGAGTATTGAAATAAGTGCATTTAATAAGCAAATGAACACCGAGACACATATTTTATCGTGGTTCATACCAATGTGAGACTACATCCACAAGAATTGTTGCTTATAATATAAATTTGGTACAACAAGCAGTTCTTCCCTGCGCATACAGTTGTAGGGTGTCTGCGCACTAAGTTGTAGACGATCTACGCACTAAGTTGCAGACGATCTGCGCACTAAGCTGCAGACCCAGGGCTATGCTCACACAGCTGCGGAGCCTTGCCCTTCCCCCAAAATACAGACCACAAAAATATCACATACATATAGATATGTTCTAATTCCTCATTTCCTTCTTTATTATCCATCTCAATATATACTATTACATGAGGGATTTACATCTTTACATTACCATGGACTCGATACCATGGTTTCCAAAATACAAGGGACTATGGCCCAAAATCAAAAACTTTACAATATTTTAATGCTTTTACAAAAAGGAAGGGGCTTCACCAGGAGGCCCCGATGTTGTGTTGTCTTCGTCGTGATCTGTTGCGCAGTTCACTTTGTACTCTGTGGCATCCTTTCTACTGCGCGGTTCACTTCGTACTTTGTGGCATCCTTTCTATTGTGTGTTTCACTTCGTACTATGTGGCATCCTTTCTACTGCGTGGTTCACTTCGTAATTTGTGGCATCCTTTATATTGTGTGTTTCACTTCATACTCTGTGACATCCTTTCTACTGTGCGCTTCCACAAAACTTGGATTTCTTCCCAAAATCTGCCCAAAATTTTGCCAAGTTGGGTTGCGCGCAACACCTACTCATCAAAAAGATATTCACTTTGGCAATGACATTCTCTATTGTTGGAAATACTTAGAGAGGGGTGAACCAATATTTCCCTTAATTTTCACAATTGATTAGTTTATTCTTAAACATTTAGAGCAACAAACAAACATGAAACATCAGCACACTAGTACACCAGAGATTTTTATCAACAAGCTTTGTTACGTGTGATTACATACATGTTTACCAGTTGAACTAGAAGGAAGTACAAGACTCCCCAAGTGTTTTAACAACAAGGCTAGATGGAAGAAAGTGCTCCCTAAATGAGTTTGGGCTCCTCTACCAGGAACAATGACCCAGCTACACTTTGCTCCACGAGTTGTTGCACTTCAATATTATAGCCTTATTGCCACAGTTGCTATTGTCCATTGTTGCCATTGTTTCTCTATTGTCGTTGTTTTTGTTGCCACTACTTCTATGGGTGCCATTGTTGTTGTTGTCTCTGCTTGTTGTTACCATTGTCCACTCTTGTTGTTTCCACTGCTAGTCCAAACCTGCGCTTTGCCACTCCTATACTGCATACAAGATCATTCCTTAATCAAGGTCACACACTGTCATATATGTCTCACTGCCATACATCATTGTTCCCATATAAACCAAATATCACTAACTGCCATACAGCAAGAGTCTGCCATCTAAGAACATTGTCACAAAATTCATAGTCATAATGATATCGCAATATTGTCATAAAAGTTTTGGCATACAAGTACATTGTCATAGAGCATACTACCATACTGAAGATATCACTATCTCATCATAATGCCATGCATCACTACCATTCCTTACATCATTATGCCATGCATCTCATTGTTATAAGGACAATGTAATATTTCCACTTTTATACAATAAGGTTATTATCAATGTCATCCATGTAACATAGTTATGCTTCAAGGTCAGTAATGTGCAACACGGTCACTAACATATAGGTCATAATCATGCCTCCAAGACACTATCACATAGGTTACAGTCTCACTATCATATAGATCACTTCTTTACGGTCTCATTGTCGTATAGCTTTTTGTCCACAAGGTCATTGTTTCATTGTCAACAATTTCATTGTTCCATTGTCAACAAGATCATTGTTTTACTGTCAACAAGGCCACTACTTCACTATCAACTATATCATTGTAATCATTATCATATCTAGGTCATTGTTATACATCTAAGTCACTACTAACATGGTCATTGTCTTTCATCAAGGTTATTGTCACAGTCTTAAACATCAAAGACATTTCCAATTATTATGACCATCAACATTGTTACAAAGTTATATAGAGCGACTCAAAAAATATAGTGAGCCTTAAAAGGTCAATGCAATTCACATAAATGTGAGTTCCAGAGATAACCAGCGTGAGTCATCAAGTAAATTACAAAGTTGAGTTCTTACAAACAAATGCCCAAACAAATGTTGTCGAGGGTGGGGCCGACAACCTTAGCAAATTTTAGGGAATGATCAAAGAAATGTTTCACGCCATGTGCCCTGGGGATCAATGAAAATATATTTCAAATCTTTAGCATAATAATTTCAAGCCTCTCTATATTTCTTTACTAGGTCAATACGTTTCAGAGACAATGACTTTTCATTAATAAGCAATCTTAGGAAGGGTTCGAATAGTCATACTATTGCTTCAAAAAGAACCATCCACTGAAAAATGTCACATGTTATAGGGTTACAGGCGTTTATGCTATCAAAGGACATTGACTAATTTGCACTTCTAGTTTTCATCCAAAATGTTTGCTCATAAATAAGGTGACATAGAAAGGAGTAGATGCACTACTTGCAAGGCCAAATATCAAACCAAACAAGCATAAAAGGTTTCAAAAAATAAATCCTTGTTCAATGAAAGACAATGCAAAAATTGTTCCATAATTTGTCCTCAAAACATTGTTCCAAGCACATCTTTTGTTCCAGAATCAATGCAGTGTTGCTCCATATGTCATCAAAATACTCTTTAGAAATAGGTACCTTTCCAGTTCTGTTTTATACAAGGAGATTTGACATTCAATTGGGTATTTGGTTCAAATTTAGTTCAATCCAAGCTTGTATTTAATTTTCCTTCATTACAACCTTAAGCCTATAACAAGAGATAAGCCTTCTCTGAACTGTAGAAATTTCAACAATCCCAGGTTGCTTGCAAAGGAAGACACATTTGTGAGCGAGTTCCCAAAACAAAATTTGGTTGAACCTTAAGCGAATCTCTTAATGACACAAGAGTCTGTCGCGGTCTTAGTCTTATGTATGCACAATAAAGACTTTAAATATATGTGGTACGTATTCAATGAAAAGGAAAACAAACAAATGCAGATCTTCGTCCATAAAATATAGCCTTCATAAAATGTGAGTTACACAACCTATACACATCTGCAATCATAATGAATCCCATCAATAATCCCAATGAATCAATGTATAGAAGATAGCCTGCAAAACAATTTCAGTGAAACCCTTTTTCAAGCCCAGATCCCTTCCTTCAAACCAAATCTCCAAAAAATTACACAATCGCATGTGATTTTAGAACGCTTCTATAGATCAGCACTAAGTTCATAGCTTGTCCATGAAATATAGCATTCTTCACAGGGTCGCAGAGTTTACAACTCTAGGATTAGTGGAAAAACAATGCTTGATTGGTATGCGGACTTCTTGATTCACCTGCAAAAAGAACCAAATGAAACCCTTAAAAAAATCATCCTAACCCCTCCACAAGATTTATCTCCAACACACCTCAAGGAAGAGATTCATTTCAGAAAAAATAGTGAATTTTCCTTGCATCACTTTGGATATCAAAAGTATTGTATTCATAGGGACGAAATGGATTTTACAAGGGTATGCCAACATGATGGTTTGGGACGAAATTTTTCAAATTTTAAATTTTAATCAAAAGAATTCCCACCAAATTCTAGCCCATTTGAAATGAATTGAATTTTGACTACCCAAAAACCCCTTCCTTCCTTTTAATAAAATTTGAAGCCTTCCACGAGAGATTTGTTTATGATTAAATTTTTAATTTAAATCATAACAAGATCCTTATGACTTTGGGTTTTATTTGAGCCAAAAGAAACGGCCACATCTTCACAATTTTTGGGGTTTTGACCATAAATTGGATTCACTGACTTTGACTAGGCATATCTCCCAAAACATGAAGGCCCGCGAGATGCTACACGTATCAACAGAATCAAAATGATGAGTTGAATCCAATGATGATGGTCTCCAAGTCAAATTCATTGATTTGCATCATCAAATTCTCCAACGAGTGTGGGGTATGATCATCATCCAAGGGAACCAAAACCCTAGAGCTATGGTTTTACCAATGCATCATCTCATCCATACATCCCAACATGTCAAGGAGATCAATGGAGATATCATATGCTCGCTTTAACATCTAGCACTTGCTTTGATATCCTACACCCACTTTGACATCTTGCATTTGCTTTAACATCAATGGAAACATACTCAACAATCTCCCCCTTCATTGATGTCAACACACTTGATCATCATTTGGCATGTTGCATAAGCTCCCTTTAACTTCATGTTTCTTCTCTTCGTTTATTTCCAATATTCTCTCCCCTTTTGACATCAATTGCAAAGGGTGGTTGACATATCCTTGACGATATCTCCATGTGATATAGCTCCTCCTAACAATATGCCTACATGTTACATCATCTCTATAGGCTCCCCCTAACACCACACTCTCATGTTGCATCATGTCTTCTAATTGTGTGAGAATTCATTGTGAACCCTGTTTTTCTTGCCAAACCCTAGTGATCTTGTCTTCTTGCCTGGTGAATGATTTTCCTTCCTGGTTTTGAAAGGTCGACGTCAAGTTGATTCTACAATTTCATGCAAAATGGCCAAAGATATGACATATGTAGCACTCTACATCTGGTCTGAATAATGGAGCAAATGTGTTGTAACTTCTGTTGTCACAAGCATATGGTATTTTATCTGGTCTTCAAAAAAGTGCCTATAGGACTTTGATAAATGCCTCTATACTCCTCCTATTATCCCTACACTCTTCAGCTCTATGTCCATTGCTATAACATGCATAGCAATAACCATGAAATGTTCCCACATACCTAGGTGTATAGTGTGATGATCTTCTAAAAGTATCTCGCCCTCTAGAATATCCAAGGCTTTGTTGCTCCTCACTTCTAAATGCTCTTCTATGATTTGGTGTCTTGAATGCATCATCTTGACTTCTTGAGGCACTAGTCTTCCAACTTTCAATGTTTGTTGATTTGTGCAAAACTTTGACTTTATCCTCTTCATTTTTCGCATGAGGCTTCTTTTCATGAGGTTTCTTTTCTTCTTTAACATGTGGCTTATATTCATCTTTGACAGCTTCATCATTGTAGCATGAGGAATCACCAACATATTCAAGACGTATCTTGGTAAGTGGTGATCTTTGGCAATTAACAATGCCATCAAAGACTAGTGAGCTCCTCAATTTTTTATTCAACTTATCCACTTCTACTTTTAAGGTGGCAATTTCTTGTTCATGTTTTACCTCTTCCTTCTGCTTCATTTGACTTCTTAAGACGTGCCCAGTCCTTTTGGCCTCTTCAAGTTCTCTCTACAAGGAGATGATTTGCTTGCCAAGTTCTTTATCCTACTTGTTCCATTTATTTGGTTTTTCTTTTTCCTTGAGTTGGGGTGTCAAAGTGTTTTCCCTATTGTTTGTCCCTTGCAGCATGCTTTTGAGATAATCCACTTCCTTCTTTGCTTCTTCAAGTTCACGATCCTTTTCTGGCATTTGTCGGTTTCTAATTTGATCCTAAAGTTGGTTGATTTTAACTATGGAACATCTTCAGGTATCATATATCTTCGTCATCTCAGCTTGTAGCTATTTATTTTCCCTACTGATAGCATTAAAATTTCCTTTGACCTTAGCCCTTTCCCATTTGAATATTTGAAGTTTGTCCGAGGGAATTGACATCTTCTTCGGGATCAGTAGCCATATTATCTTGAACTGCAATTTCCACCAATCAACTATGAATGTTATGAATCCACCTTCAAGCGGTTAAGCTTCGAACGAGAAACCTTCTCTGATACCAATTGTTGGAAACACTTAAAGGGGGGTGAATCAGTATTCCCCTTAATTTTCACAGTTGGTTAGTTTATTCTTAAACATTCAAAGCATCAAACAAGAATGATACATCAATGCATTAGTACACCAAAGATTGTGTTCAACAACCTTTGTTATATATGATTACATACACGTTTAGCAATGGAACTAGAAGTACAAGACTCTCAAAGGGTTTTACCAGCAAGGTTGGAAGGAAGCAAATGCTCCTTGAATGAGTTTGGGCTCCCATACTAGGGACAATGACTCAGCGACACTCTACCCCACAAGTTGTTACACTTCACTACTATACTCTTACTGCCACTGCTACTATTGTCCATTGTTGCACTGATGCCATTGTTGTTGTTGTCTCTGCCTATTGTTACCACTGTCTACCCTTGTTGTCCACTCTCATTGCCACTATTATAATGCATACAAGATCATTGTCTAATCAAGGTCATTGTCATATATCACTCAATGTCATACATCACTTTACCATATAAAACAAATATCACTTGTTGACATACATCAAGAGTCTTTGTCATCTAAGAATATTGTCACAAAATTCATTGTCATAAGGATACTGCAATACTCTCATAAAGGTTTTGTCATACAAGTACATTATCATAAATCATACTGCCATATTGAAGATATCATTATCTCATCATAATTTCATGCATCACTACCATGCCTTATATCAATATGCCATGTAGCTCATCGTTATAAGGACAATGCAATATTTCCACTGTTATACAATAAGGTTACTATCAGTGTCATCCATGTAACATAGTTATACATCAAGTTCACTAATGTGCAACACGGTCACTGACATATAGATCATAATCATGCCTCCAAGGCATTGTCACATAGGTTACGATCTCACTGTCTTATAGATCACTTCCTCACGGTCTCACTATC
The DNA here is from genome assembly GCA_000404065.3 of Pinus taeda. Lineage (NCBI taxonomy): Eukaryota > Viridiplantae > Streptophyta > Pinopsida > Pinales > Pinaceae > Pinus > Pinus taeda. The sequence continues at coordinate 32,322 of APFE031062103.1, read as the reverse complement.
ATATAGATTTTGTCCACAAGGTCATTGTTTCACTGTTAGCAAGGCCACTGCTTCACTAACAACCAAATCACTGTAATCACTATCATATCCAAGTCATTGTTATACATCTAAGTCATTATTAACATGGTCATTGTCTTTCATCAAGGTTATTGTCATAGTCTTATGATCATCAACATTGTTACAGAGGTATATAGAGTGAGACTCCAAAAATACAGTGAGTCTTAAAAGGTCAATTCAATTCATAGAAATGTGAGTTCTAGATATATCTAGGACGAGTCATTAAGCAAAGCACAGAGTCGAGTCCTTACAAACAAATTCCCACGCAAATGTTGTCCACAGTGGGGCCGACAACCTTGACAAATTTTAGTGAATGATCAAATAATGTTTCACGCAGTGTGCCCCGGGGATCATGAAAAGCTATTTCAAATATTTAGCATATGAATTTTGAGCCTCTCTATATTGCTTTATTAGGCCGAGACATTTCAGAGACACTGACTTTTCATTAATAAGCTAACTTAGGAGGGGTTTGAATAGTCATATTATTCCTTCAAAAAAAGCCATCGACTAAAAAATCTCACATGTTATAGGGTTGCAGGTGTTTATAATATCAAAGGACCTTAAGTAATTCGTACTTCTAGTTTTCAGCCAAAATGATTGCTTAGGAATTAGGTGACACGGGAAGGAATAGATGTGCTACTTGCAAGGCTAGATATCAAGCCAGTCAATTATAAAAGATTTCATAAAATCAATCCTTGTTCATTGAAAGACAAGGCAACAATTATTCCATAATTTGTCCTCAAGACATTGTTCCAGGCACATCTTTTGTTCCAAAATCAACGTAGTGTTGCTCCAGACGTCATCAAAATAATCTTCAGAAATAGGACATACACCTCTCGAATTATGTTTTATACAAGCAGATATGGCATTCAATTGGGTATTTGGTACAAATTTAGTTCAATTCAAACTTGTATTTAGTTTACCTTCATTACAACCTTAACCATGCAACTAGAGATAAGCTTTGTCTGAACCATAGAAATTTCAACAATCCCAGGTCGTTTGGAAAGGGAGACACAAATTTGTCAGCAAATTACCCAAAGAAAATTGGATCGAACGTTAAGTGAATCTCCTAATGACACGAGAGTTTGTCGTAGTTATTAGTCTTATGTATGCGCAAAAAAAACTTTACAAATATGTGTTCTACGCCTCAATAAAAAAAGAAAGCAAACAATTGTAGATCTTCATCCATAAAATATAGCCTTCAGCGAATGCGAGTTCCAAAACTTGTTACACATCTACAATCATAATGAATCCCATCAATAACCCCAATGAATCAATGTATAGAACATAGCCTACAAAACAATTTCAGCAGAACCCTTTTTCAAGCCCAAAGCCCTTCCTTCAAATCAAATCTCCAAAAATTTACACAGTCGTAGGTATTTTAGAATGCTTCTATAGATCAGCGTTAAGTTCATAGCTTATCCATAAAATATAGCCTTTTTCACAGGACTGTAGAGTTTACAGCTCCAGGATTAGTGGCAAAACAATGCTTGATTGGATGCAAGCTTCTTGATTCACATGCAAGAAGAACCCAACGAAGCCCTTACAAAAAATTCAACCCAACCCTTCCACAAGATTTATCTCCGACGCACCTCAAAGTCTAGTCTTGTTTCAAAGCAAATAGCGAATTTTCCTTGCATCGCTTTGGAGATCAAAAGTATTGTATTTATAAGGATGACACGGATTTTAGATGGGCAAGCCGACATGATGATTAGGAGGGAAGCTTTTAAATTTTAAATTTTAATCAAAAGAATTCCCACCAAATTTTGGCCCATTTGAAAGGAATTGACTTTTAACTACCCAAAAACCCCTTCCTTACTTCTAATAAGAGATTTTTGCTATGATTAATTTTTTTTTTTTAATCATAATAAGGGCCTTATGACTTTGGGCTTTATTTGGGACAGAGAATTTGCCACATCATTACACCTTTTAGGGTTTTGACCACAAACTGGGTTCACAAGCTTTGACTGGGCATACCTCTCAAACCATGAAGGCTTGCGAGACGCTCCATATATCAATAGAATCAACATGTCGAAGAGAATCCAATGATGATGGTCTCTAAGTCAAATTCAATGATCTGCATTATCAAAATCCCCAACAAGTGTTGGGTATGACCATCATCCAAGGTAACCAAACCCTAGAGCTAGGGTTTTACCAATGCATCATCTCATTCATACATGTCAGCATGCCAAGGACATCAATGACTATATCCTACACCCGCTTTGACATCCTACACCCGCTTTGATATCTTGCACCCGCTTTGGCATCCTGCACCTGCTTTGGCATCAATGACAACATACTCAACATCTACATGTTCAATACCCTTAATTATTTGGTGCTTCAACTTTATGATATCTTTGAAAAATAAAAGCATTTCCAACCTATCATTACTTAATGCAAATTTGAACCAACTCACCAGTTGGAACAATGATGCCTCTAGAGAATTCCTTCACACACTCCCTAAGAGAATTCCCTCTCCTTAATAACACAAACACCTTTTTTCCTCAACCTTTCACAAAGCCTTTTATGGTCCCGTGATCTTCTTTTTATGCCATGTTATTTTTTTAAAAGCAGATTTTTAAATTGCCTAATGCAATCAATAATGAACCAGATCACTTTTTAAACAATGACACATCTAATCCCCCCACACTACTTGAAAGAACGCCCTCTCTTTAACAACATAAACACCTATTTTACTCAATCTTTCAAAAAGCTTTATATGATCCCATGATCTTGTTTTGATGCCATGTTATTTTTTAAATAACATGCATAGAAGTTCAAAATACACAAAATAATTGAGAGAATTTGAAACTTTCTGTCAACATTGCAACAAATACATCCCAATGAATTAGATATTAGGTAGCCCATGTGTGCATACCATGCTCAGTTATACCATATCTCAAATTCATTATTTACAATACCCTAATACACTTATAGTGGTTTACCTATCTAATATCAACATTATTTATATGTTGGTCACATCACTAAGACTTCACATTTGATATATGTTTCGCCTAATATACCAACACATGTATAATTTTTTTATATGGTGACAAATTTTCTTTAAAAGAATCATCTATTGTCATCTTACCTCAATAGTCAGTTTCACAATTCAAGAAACAAGTTAACAGATTTCAGCCTTAAGATACCATGATTGTTAGTATGTTGTACCATCTCAAAGAGGTGTACTTGGTTCAAAACTCGTACATAAATAAAGAAGATAGTGGAGACAATATTGAACTTTATATAAATGGTGTAACAAATACATCGCAATTGGTCATATTTAATATGAAATTTCGTAATACCCTAATACAATTATGGTGATTTAGCCATTTAATATCAACATTGACTACATGTTGGCCACAAGTGGATAACACTTTGATATACACTCCACCTAACTAATCAATATGTATATACCAACACATGCATATATTTATTTATTCGTATGAACACTTTTTTTTTTAACAAAACACCTCTTTTCACCTATCTTCAAAGTTAATTTCATTTTTTTAAATGCTTTTGGTCAGACTTGTAAAATCAATTCTTCACAAAATGGTCATGATTGGGAGAATCTAAATCCATCAAAGTTACCTAAGGTTTGCACTTGGCCCTACATGAAACAGCTCTAATCCATCAAAATCACCTAAAGTTTACACTTGGCCCTACATGAAACAGCTAATGTGTAAGAATAGACCCACAAGAAACAATGGCACAAATAAGATTTGAACTTGTATAGGGCGGATAACAACTACTCTTATATGAAAAATAGCTTTTATAAATATTGGCACATTGCTCCACCTCAAAATAGTGTTCTTGCCCCAAACTAACCAGCAATTGATGAAATGTTAATGCATTTAAAAACAACAGCTACGAATATCTTAGCACTCCAAGCAAAAGAAAAAGTGCTATGGAGATTGAAGAGATCTTAATTTCTTAAAAGAAGATGCTCCCATTATGTTTGGTATATAAATGTTGTCTCCAAAAAAGTAACTGCCTATACAGTTCCAAGTATAGGGTGAAAACTTGAGTAACTGCCTATACATGTTCCAAGTATAGGGTGAAAACTTATTAACTATAGTAGCCAATGAAAAGGATTTTCATGCAAGCTCGCTTTCGACCTTTCTTCTACAGCTTGAGATCAGTATGGTTGCCAGAGCAATTGAACAGAACGTGCGATCCAAAATATTTTCAAAAGATATCCCAGGAAAATATCACACATAACTTGTCAGGAAATCAGGCTGGATCCCATTATCCTGCTTAAAGAGGAGCTAAGCCTCCACAATCAGAGTAGGAAGTCGCATGCTCTTCTTGCGATGGCTGCTACGAAAAAACGAGGGTAATCACGTGGATGTTAAAATATCATTTCATATATATCATATATCCCAAGAAATTAAGATCGCTAGAGAATTTTGGAACTTTTCAACCCCAAGGGGAATAAGGGGCATTGTTGTTTAAATGACTGCTTAGGAGCCTTACCCAGCCACTCGTAGGTCAAGAGGATATATAAGAAATTTGCAGCTGCTATTCTGTGTTTACTGGCTGACCATGGTGCTGCTTGTTACTAAAATAGTTGAAAATTAAAAAAAAAACTCCTCCAGTTTGCTAAAGATTAGCATCTAATAAATGCCCCCTTTTAATCAGTATCCCCCATCTTTTGTTTATCGGTGTGTCCATTTTGTTCCTGAATTTGAAGCAGCAGCCTAGTGCTATGCTGTTCTTAATCTTAGAAAACAAATTAAATGGCACTGCTACTATCTAATGTGGAGAAGATATAAAGGTAAAATTACGAAGAAAGAAGCAGAGAAATGTATCATAAAACGGGAACTTTATTACAAGCACCATTTAAAACAAAGGAGAATTCATGTTTGGTTGGCCCTAAATGAAGGGAATCCATGAATTGTATTTCTATACGAGGGAATCCATGAACTGTGTTTCTAGTTATGAGTAAACAATTAAATTAGCACAAGTAGATATTTATGAATCATTTTGCCTAAGTATTAAGTTCAAATAACTTATGCTGCTGAAAGCTTCAACTTCCAAAACATTCTATGTGACTGATATACCAATGTGTCTAATAATTTTACTCACGGTATGACCAAGTCGGGTGATGTTGACATGTTCAATTCTAAACTTTTCCACAGATGGCATCTATGTTGAATCAAATGTAAAGATAACTATAAATAATCTTAACACTGGACTAATTGAAAAAAGAATCCCAAAACAAGACAGGTACATTATCCAAGAACATTTCTAATCAGCAGCGTCCAGATCATGAAATATGGGATTTGCAGCAAGTTGCTCAGCGAAAGTCTCCAGTATACCCTTGATAAGTGCCTGAAACTCATTCTGTTCAAGCTGGCCACTATGGTCTTCATCGACACTCGCAAAGATCTGATCATAGAGTAACTCAACTGTTTCATTGGCTTCTAAAGGAGGCAGACCCCATTCTGAACCCTTCATCTCGAAGAAAGGCCGTAGTTCTGATTTGCTCACTTTACCATCTTTATTCACATCCAACTGCTGGAACATAAGATTTGTCACTTGCTCTAAAAGTTTGTCATCTGCCAGAAACTGCAATTAAAAAATATTGAAGCAGAATAATCAGTTCATAATTAAATCTGTCGAGTGCACCTTTTACAAGGTGTTTATCTAAATAAAGTGCATAAATATTTCCAATCATAACAACCTATTAATATCATCCATACCTTTCTCAGTTGTGAGCCATTGAAGACCTTAATATCTTGGATGATAACAATGGGCTTTAAAGCCAGAGAATCAGCCAGATCTTGCAAGATACCCTGAAGTAACTGAGCAAACTGAGCCTGCCCTAATTCTTCGGTCCCTTCTGCCCCATGCTTCTTTAAAATGTTTGTCAGAAGAGCATCACCTTCAGGGGTAACTGCAGCACAAAAAAAATCAGAATGAATTCTACTCATTACAAAAGGGCCATCTTGGGGCATCTTTTGTGCCATCAAATAATTTTAGAGTAGAATTTACTGAAAAATGTCAGTCGATATGTGATAATTTAAGAGCAAAAAGGCACATGGCAAAAAGATTGATTTAATGTGAAATGGAGTGTTACTTTCCAATGCACTGTAAATCACAAACTAACCTACCATAGCAGAAAGATTAATTTAATGTGAAATACTGATTAATAAACATCTAATGTATCAGAACTCTGATAAAGCAATTTGCATTGGAGATTGTTCCCAGTGGACAGTTATATATCCCTAGTCAGTAAATCCAAAGCCACTCAGGCCTTGTATCAAGTGGGAAACAGACTAGGCAATTGGAATTAGAGATTGTTCGTCCTGGACAGTTATATATCCCTAGTTGGTAAATCCAAAGCCACTCAGGCCTTGTATCAAGTGGGAAACAGACTAGGCAATTGGAATTAGAGATTGTTCGTCCTGGACAGTTATATATCCCTAGTTGGTAAATCCAAAGCCACTCAGGCCTTGTATCAAGTGGGAAACAGACTAGGCAATTGGAATTAGAGATTGTTCGTCCTGGACAGTTATATATCCCTAGTTGGTAAATCCAAAGCCACTCAGGCCTTGTATCAAGTGGGAAACAGAATAACATAAGATCTATCTTGATCCTGGATTTATAAGTTGCACAGAGAGAATTAAAAACAAGTGCAACTGCAAACCTCTGCCTGCATATGGATTGGTGTTAGATTTTTCCCATGTTAAGGTAACTAATAAATGGTCAGTTTTTCTTTTTAACACAAGACAACAGATGTCAACGTTTTTCATTTTAATTTCATCATTACAGACACCTGTAACTCATCTCTTTCCAGTCAAGAGTGCACTTTGTTCTCTAGGTGCAATGATGGCAGAAAGAAATAAAGCAGCAACAGCAATTTAGAAATATTCAAGTGGAAAGATTATGATACAAGAAAAAGGAGGTATCCAAGGAATTTTTAAGGGATCCATACTTAATCATGTTAAAACCTTTGCCAACCATAAAAATGTTTGCACTTCTATTGTAAAAATATTCAAATTTTCTAGGGCTTTTATATAACTTTTATAAAAATATGTGATTTTTTCAAGTAAACTATTCTTATGCCATAGAATTGGGGGAATCATTTAAAAAAAAAAATAGAAATGGTTCATCTTTTATTTAAATTTTATAATTAATATATATATAAACTAGCAAACTAGCCTACGGATGAAATTTGGCCCCTCAAACTTTCCCTGAAGGTACCAGCCCAAGATTAGCTCAAATCATAGGAAAGGTTAGTAAGAGGCTTGGTCAGAAGGAATTTACATTTTTTGGTTGTTCAGAGTCCAGACCACTACAAACTCCTTTCATTAAGTGCTTTTGGACCTTGGTTTTTGAAGTTTGAAGAGGAAGATGCCTATAAGATAAAATCTACTAAGTCTCGACGGCACTGTACTGCAAAGGCCAATGATTTTAGTACCATAAACTGGGCAAACAAGCTCAGAGGATGCTTACTCTTGACCGTGAATTGCAAGAAAATCAGTGAGGCACCCCTCCCGATCCTTGAACATTGGCAAATTTCCTACAATAACTTACCTTGAATCCACAAGGCTAGGGCAACTTAATAGCATGCTTCTTATAATTATATTTTCTATAAACATACACGATACTTCTTATCATTTGAACTGTAGGTGAACAGGAAAAATGCATTCTTATTTGTGATTAGCATATGCAGTGGATCATCAGTTGCATGAATGAGTAGAGATATAGCGTGATCAATAATTGCAGCAAAGAGATTTTAATGAGCACAAATAGGATAGCTGCAACCTATTACCATGCAGATATGTGGATTGCAAGCAAAATATAAAAAATAAAGTTGCAATCAAGACTAGCTATGCTGCAAGCGTGAAATTACCAAGTACCCTGGTTACATTAGTTGCAAACATAGAGCAGCTTACAGTAATGCAAACAAGAATATTCCATTTCAATAGCCAACTTTAAATACCTCACAAGCCAATGATTCCATAAGTATCATAAAGTCCTAATCATGTTGTATAATGACAATGATGATGATGATAATTAACACCAAGACCAGATTTGAACTACCGGACATTAAGAAAGGTAAGGAATTACCTGGATTTCTTCAGAGATTTATTTGTGCTCGAAAATCATTAAGAGAAGTGCTTCAAGATCACCATAGTTTTGATGATTTTGAAGTTAGAAAGGTTGGTATTGTGACAGACGTTTTGAATTGTAAACTAATATTTTCGAGTCATTTAATAACATAATGCATCGTGTACTATAATGTCTCATTAAGTCATAAGCATAGATCAGTTATAAAAACAGGGTGTTAATTTTAGATAGCAATGGTATGTTCTATGCTTAAGAGCAATTTACTTCAATTTTACTTATAAGCCCAATGTCAAATTCCAGATCTCACGGGCAACATACCAGATAGATCAGAATGAACCAATTGCAAAATGTCAGTAGTCTTGCTATCACTTGAGGGGAATGGTCCCCTTGTATGTTTTCCTTCGGCACAGCCTTGACAAACACATTCATGTTCTACTTTAAATTTGGGTATACCTGTCACCATCTTTCTTGCATCAGGTAGAGCCTTATAATGAAGATGAGCAAACATCTGGTGCCATAATTCAGATTGAAGAGATGTGTCACAAGACATAGCTCCTAATGGACTTCCTCCAACTTGATATAGGCTATCAACCCTGAATCCAAGAGTAAATGCTTCTTTGAAATTTCTTTTCCAAACACATACCTTTCCATCAATGAATGCCACCTTGAATCCTTTGTCCTCCATTGCCAAGATAGATACCAGGTTCTTAGATCATGTACATATAGTACTTCTTGTAGAGGAATGTTGTTGCCTTGATTCAATTGAAGAGTAACATTCCCAACTCCTTTCAAGGGATAGGTGACATTGTCTCCAAGAATGATTTCCAAATTTGTATCCTTTTCTATCATATTTGAAAGAGCTTCCTTATACCCATTGAAGTGCCTTGAGGCACCACTATCAATCAACCAATTTCCCAAGGTATCCGGAAGAGAGGAGATATAAGATAAATTTCTTTTTGCTTGTTGTCTACAACATTAGATTCATCATACCTAGAGTTTCTTGATCTTTTGGGAGGTCGACCCTTTCCATCTTGAGTAGCGGGAGCATTCCTTTTTCCTTTGTTGTTGAATCTACCATTCTTTTGATTGTTGTTGCCCCTGAAATTGTTGTGGTTGTTGTCATCATCCCGAGGTGTATCCATTTTATTAGGACACTCACTGGCATAGTGGCCAAATCTGTTACAAATGAAGCATCTACCCTTTCTTCCATCTTTGAATCCTGGTTTTCCTTGACATTGCTTCTTTGAACCTGCATTGTTCTTCTTTTTAGCATGAGTAGAGAATGCAGTAAGATCATTCATATTTGAAGGCACGTCTCTTACTATCATTCTTGTTTCTTGTTGAGTACATATAGTCAACAATTCATCAAAACCTGAAATCTAGTCATTGTTGAGGATAGTAGTATTGAACACGTCCCATTCACGAGGGAGACTACCAAGGGTAGTGAGGGTGAGCTCCCTGTCAACAATAACTTCTCCAATTGATAGAAGATCATTTTTGATTTCGATGATCCTCATGAAGTAGGATTGGATATCTTCTCCTCTACCCTTCTTTATGTCCTTCAACTTGTTCTTGAGAAAGAGGACTTGATTTGCATTACTAGCTTTGAACATGCTAACCAACTTGTCATGCATCTCCTTAGATGTGCCCAAATCGGAGATGTAAGCAACTAAATGCTTATGAATAGAATCCTTGATGATCTTCTTAGCTTTGACTTCATCTTTCTTGTACTTTGTCTTAACGGCAATTGGTGCATTTGAAAGAGGTTCAGTAATATTTCCCTGCACATAGTCCACAGCATCATGCTCTTCCAAAGTCAAGTCAAGCGACATCTTCCATGCATGATAATCAGACTTATCATTGAGCTTGTCATCATCTTTGAAGTAAGATGAGGAGGCCATTGAATCTTGTTCATGTCCAACAAATCTCAGTGATTGCTTTTCTCACTCTTGCTTGGACTTTGTCTCCACCTCAGCTCTGATACCATGTTAATTTTAGATAACAATGGTATGTTCTATGCTTAAGAGCAATTTACTTCAATTTTACTTATAAGCCCAATGTCAAATTCCAGATAAGCAATCACATTAACATTAATAGTAAATGCAAGAGTATACCCCAGACAAGCCAAGACAAGAGGACACAATATTTGGCGGATGCTAGGGAAAAACCCCAATGTGTGGAAAACCCTTTGATCAAATCTTCTTATTATTCTTCAAAAGTTCAGCACAGAGAGATACATCATACAAAATTTGCTTGCCCAAACACTATCAAAATAGTCCAGTCAAATTGTAGTCAACAGGATGCCATAGCCAGAAAGTCACTGTTGGTCAAACAAGCAAAGAAACTCCTCCAAATGAGCTCGGTCAAACCCAGTCAACCCAGCCTCCAAAGACAATTTGAATCAACCCAAAACAGTCTTAAAATATTCGGTCAAACTCAGTCAACGCATGAAGAAGAGAGATGCTCTTATTTGCTGTATGAACCAATGAGAAGAAAAGAGAGAAAGATGTGTTGATGGTGTGTCCAAATGAGGAAAAGGCCTCTTCTATTTATACATAACATTGAGGGTGAAAAGACACAACTATTGGGCTTCATGAACCTACATTAGACTTCTGGCCGACCTAGACAATTTGTCCATAGAAGAAATAAATTCATAATTCCATTTCTACTTGTCGGAATGAGATGATCTTTAGATCAATCTTGCACCTCTTGGAAAGAGGAATCCAATAAAAATATCATCTCCATCATATGAGCTGTCCAAGGTGGAGTTTGGCCCTAGTTTCCAATTTTAACACACGGGAATATTTCAATCAATTACAACCTTATTAGAGGCTTGTTATGTGTTTAATTAATAAGTCAATCGGAGAAAAAACACAATCAAGAAAAATCTCACCAAGAGACAACTCTGGGGTTGATTAAGGGTTTCCACTAAAGATCTCATGTATTTTCTGTTACAACTGAACTAAGCTACAGTTTTTTACTCTCTGAACATCTCACACTATTGCTTGTTGCAAATGAAAAACACCTGAGAGGCATCCATGTGCTCTCCAAAAGGGCACTCTTGTTAGTTTACCTGGGTGTAGCTTGGACAGTGTCCCAAATACACTGTCTTTCTTCCCCCAGCAAAGCAGCATGCAGCAATGTGTTGTGCAGTAGTACAACAGCATGTTGATGATAGTAGCATCAGACAAGTACTTCACCACAGGTCTAAGTGTCTATATGTGTGAAATAATTAAAGTACTTCTTATAAGAAAAAATCAGTTAATCTAATTAAATGTAAAGGTTATTTGCATTAGTGGATTAGATGAATATCAACAGTTCATCTCAATCGAAGTTGAGATTTAATTTCAATTGTCAATCATTTGGAGATTAGGGTTGTGGATTTCGTCAATAACTCAAACTTATAAAAGGAACGCTAGGGAAAAGATCATGATTTGTTGGAGAAGGACATTCATGATTCATCCTAGTGTGTAGGGTTTAGAAGAAGAAGAATAAGAGGCAGCAAGGGATAAGGATACTTTCGACCCAGTAAAAAATAGGTATATGCTGTTATGCAAATCGGCCTGTATGACCCAGCGAATCAGTGCACAATTCGGCCTTCTTCAACCCACAAATTGCCAAATTGGCCTGATCTCTGCTCAATCAAATTCACCCATACAGCCTCGTATTTTAGTCGCCACAAGTCTATTTTCTACCCTTGAAAGATAGCTTCTTTGTTGATCCAAACTCTGTTGTCACTATTGAATGCCCAGCTCTTGTGCCAAATCAAATTGACTCTCCAACAACCCCTTTCCCTCTTTTATAATTTTTTGAACTAATCTCCAAAGTGATCAGCAGTAACGATATAATCTTTCGTTAACCTCTTAACCTTTAAAAAAAATGGCCAATAAAATCAAAATTAGATTATTGATTCTATGCCTAAGGTCCAAACCTAGGAAATATTTAAATAATTCAATTGTGAGAGAATTTTTGTGATTCACATGTCATGGCACTTGATCAATGTAGAATCACCTTCCAAGCTACATTTCAACACTCCCTCTTAGCAAGGAAGGTTTTCTGCACCATCCTCAGCTTATCTCAGAAGAATATAAATTTGCCCTTCTCTGCTCAATCAAATTGACCCATACAGCCTCGTATTTCAGTCGCCACAAGTCTATTTTCTACCCTTGAAAGATAGCTTCTTTGTTGATCCAAACTTTGTTGTCACTGTTGAATGCCTAGCTCTAGTGCCAAATCAAATTGACTCTCCAACAACCCCTTTCCCTCTTTTATAATTTTCTGAACTAATCTCCAAAGTGACCAGCGGTAACGATATAATCTTTCGTTAACCTCTTAACCCTTAAAAAAAATGGCCAATAAAATCAAAATTAAATTATTGATTCTATGCCTAAGGTCCAAACCTAGGAAATATTTAAATAATTCAATTGTGAGAATTTTTGTGATTCACATGTCATGGCATTTGATCAATGTAGAATCACCTTCCAAGCTACATTTCAACACTCCTTAGCAAAGAAGGTTTTCTGCACCATCCTCAACTTATCTCAGAAGAATATAAATTTGCCCTTCATCAAAGCCTTGATTATAATATATGCTACCTACTCATCTATTGGTACATAATGTAGCTTCATCGTTGCCTTATACAAACAATCTCGAATGTGTTAAATTTCTAATACCAACCAAACTTATTTTCTCACAGCGAATTAATTTATCGTTGATGGTTTATATATTTACCCACATAAACATTGATTCACTGAAAAATAAAATCACTAGTATTTTTAACTTCTAGAATAAAAAATATGCAGCGGAAATAAACCAAAGATATCAATCACACATTGCAAAATTAATTAACCCACAACAATTCTTCGTCATTTCATTATCCGAAAAATCTTGGTTTCTCAATCTACAGAGATACAAGGAAAAATGCAATAACTAGAACTTGCAACTCGGTCCCCTCAGAAAGAATTCAGCCCAAGTAAATTGGCCTCAAGGAAATCTGTCTCCAGATGAAATCTGGCCTAAAGAACTCAGCCTCTAGCAACTCAATATGCAACCTCCGGCAACTAGATCTGCACCTTGCCACTAGTGCACACTGGGAAAACTCCAGCAACTTGGCCTTCTCCAGATAAATGCAATTTCCCTTCAGCAACTCATCCCTGCAATCTCCTACTACTCGGCCTCCTTAGATTCGCACGAACCCACTCGCACTTCTCCTTCTCTACGGATTGGTCCTCTGAGCCACTCGCACTTTAGAGAGAATTGTTCTCTATTAGTGATGACTTGCTCACACAACTTGTACTCTGTCTTATATCTTCACCTCTTCATTAACCTCCCTTTATAATCTTCACTGTGTCCAAATTCCTAAACTCCAATCTCCCTTCTAGAATCATCTTGGAGATCAACGGTTGAGATTATTTCTAAGTCACTTAAATAATTAAATTATTTAAAATGAGAAAAAAACTCAATAGTCCACAATAATTAATTTACTTTAATTATTGTATTTTTCCTAAGTTAGACTTTGGAAAGAAGATATAAATCATTGGCAAAGCCAAATAATGTCTTCCACATGCTAAGACACCAAGACAAGGTAGAAAACCTTCTGAAGCTACACACATCAACACTCCCTCCTAGCAAGGAAGGTATTCTCCACTACCCCAACTTATCCCAATACTTCACAAACTTTACCTTCACTAGAGGCTTCATGAGAACATTTTCCACCTGCTCCTCTGTAGAAATGTATTGCAATCTCACAGCACCCCTCTGGACCTTGTCTGTGATGAAGTGATACCTGATCTCGATATGCTTGGAATGATCATGAAACACGGGATTCTCGGAGAGCTTAATGCAACTCTGATTATCACAATGTATCATTGTTGGACCCATTTGCAGATCAAACAATCTTGCAAGCATCTTGCGAAGCCAAACTGGCTCACAACTCGCCATACTCGCTACCATTTACTCTGGCTCTATTGAACTAAGTTCCACTGACAGCTACTTCCTGCTAAACCATGAGAACGTAGTTGATCCCAAGCTAAAACAATATCTAGATGTGGGATTTTTGTCCACATCACTCCTTGTCCAACCAAAATTTGCGTACCCTTGTAGCCCCAATCCTCCATCTCTAACATATCTCAGTCCAAAGTCTACTATCCCTCACGGGTATCTCAGCACATGCTTCGTTGCCACCCAATGAACCTGTCTTAGCTCCACCATGAACTGGTTGAGTGTGTTCACAACAAAACATATATTCGGCCTAGTGCTGACCGAATACATCAAGGAAACTATCAGCTACCTATAAAGTGTGGGTTCCACTAATTCACCTTCAGAAGCGCTCAACTTCTTCAAATTAGTGATCATAGGTGTAGACAGGCCTGCAATCTTCCATCCTAAATCTCCTCAAGATCTCCACTGTATACTTGCCCTACACAAGGAAAATCTCTCATGCTCGTTTCCACACCTCCAATCCCAAAAAGTAGTGCAACAAGTTAATGTCCTTCATGTTGAATTTTGAAGCAAGATCCTCCTCGCACATCTCTATGAGCTTCTTTGTTAATTTTACGTATGTTCTATGCTGAGAGCAACTTATTTCAATTTTCATAGTTAGCTCAATATCTTTTCCAAATTAGCAATCACATCAGCATTAAAGTAAACTGCAGATAGAACATAAACATAAATCGCAGAAGACAAGCCAAGACAAGAGGACACAAGATGTGGCGCTAGCTAGGGACAAACCCCAATGTGGGGAAACCCTTGATCAATTCTTCTCCTATGTTCTTCAATAGTTCAACAGACAAAGAGAAAGAGATAGTACATTTACAACAGAAGTCAACACTTTGACTTTCTATATCTACATGATATCAATTGAAGGCATGTTGCTTCAACTGACTCTCTAAGGTGACTTCTTCACCTATCATAGTGCTGCATCTCGTCCACTTGTTGCACCTCACCGTGCTGCACCATGCTTCACTTATCATCACAGTGTTGGACCTAATGACCATACTATGTATTTCATGTTGTTGCTCCTGTCACTGTGCTGCTCCAATCATTGAGCTGATCTTATCACAGATCTGCACCTAATGTTGTACTCATCGTTGATATGCGCTCAATGCTGCACCATCACTGATCTATACTCAATGACTGGTATGCTGCACTTCATCATCAGTTGCACCACTATCTTGCTGTCACCTACATGCTACATACTGCAATATTGTAGCTCTATCATGGAACAGCCTTAGCTGCTTGCTATGGCTTGCAACCTAGCAAAGAAGCTAGCTGTAGCAAGAGATTCTTCCAACAGATCTCATGAACCCTTTATACATACCCAAACATAATCTTGTTACAACGTTGTTTGCTATACTTGACTTTGCTATCAACACTTTGATTCACCAACCATGTAAACAGTCTTAGGAACAAATCATGTCCAAGCATCTTGTTGTAATACAATAACTCTTGCTACAGTTTTAGATCCACTTTCTTTATTGTGTCTAAGGGTCCTATCATACATAGATAAGGGCTCCTTCAATTAAGTTTTTCCTCCTATATTTGTTGCAGCCAGGATGTCCTCCATTAGGATTGTGACAAAGGGCAACACTGGCCCTCCTTTGACAGTGGATGAGGGCATACCAGAACGCATCTTAAACTTCTGTTTGGACAGCGGTTTAATGGACAATTTGACACCTGCTAGGAACCTTGTTACCAGTGGCTCGAACCTCCTTCTTGGACTGTTGTTACGGTAGATAAGAGCCTCATCAAACTGCGAATTAGGGCTCCTAGATTGGGCTACGTAATAGTGCCTCTTGACTGTGTTAAAATTGTGGATTAAATCCCTTCCTTGGACAACGTATAACTCTCTTCATTGTGTGTGCATCTCTCCCTTGACTGGGTTTAGGGCACTAGATTGTGACATTTGATTGGACTGCGATTAGAGCTTGTCAAGCCTTTCTCTTTACAACAAATACATGCCTCCTTTTGGTGCCAGTGAAACCCTCATTGACTGTGGCCTAGGAGTCTTCTTTCTCTGTGGATATGACCCCTTCAGGACAACGTTAGGTTGCTTAGCATATAGGCCTCTCCTTGAAGCGTAATGGGATCATCCTTCACCTTCTTGACAATGTTCTAGAGTATCTCCTTCCATGGTTGTGATTTGATCTTCCTTACGGCATTAGGGCATCATGAGGCTTCTTCCTTTTACAGTTGATTAGGGCATCATTAGGCCAGTGTATATCCTAGGGCACTCCCTCTAGATCTCATCTTCATCAAACCCAAAATTAGGATAAAGAGATATCACAAGAGTGAGTGTGTCAAATGACTTAAAGTCCTCTTCTATTTATACTAAAACCTAGAGCACAAGAGGGGGTTATTTGGTTGTTGGCCAACCTTGACGAGTTGTCCCATAACACAAATAAATTCATATCTCCATGAATAATTATCGGAATCGGATGCTCTTTAGATCAATCCTACACCTCTCAATGAGAGGGATCCAAGAAAAATATCAGCTTCCATTAATAAGATGACCCACATGGAGTTTGGCCCTAGTTGCCATTTAACACTCCCTCTCCACTTGGGAGAACTCCATCCGCTGGTTCATATGTCCGACTATACTACTCTACCATCAAGTTCCTTTGCACTGCTCTCTCTGCTGAACCATGAAGAAGGAAGAATGATCAAGAATGTCCATACCATTTCTCCGACCCAAAGTCAATTTATCTAAGAGAGTTGTGTTCAACCTACTGATACCGAAGTCAGTTTTATTGATCCCAGATCAATGGAGGTCATCCTTAGCATAGGGAGACGGTAGATTACAACTATGTGCGTCCATCGATAGTACTACTATGGTCCTTATCCTCATTTCCCTGCTCATTGATCAGATGAGAGGTACTTCCCATGAGTCCTAGACTACATGGGTAGGATGCCTCGACAGGAGAACTAATCATCCTATCCACAGGAGAACGAATCATCCTATCCAATGGATGCCACGGAGAACTAATCATCCTGGCTTACAGGAGAACTAATCATCTTGTTCCACAGTCGCCACGGAGAACGAATCATCCTGGCCCACAAGAGAACTAATCATCATGTTCCACAGTCGCCACGGGGTGTCACAGGGGAAGGTTGAACTTTTTACCCTGTTCATAGTGCACCACCAGGGGATGGCGAGTCACCTTGTGGTCACATATCGCTCCAGTAAGTACCCCAAGCCCCCCAGAGCTCCCAGAGATCAATGTATGCAACATGTAGGACCCTTTTACAAAGGTCTCTCAATGACTCCAAGTCGTTCGAGAAAATCACAGATTTGATCTTTCCTCGGGGCTTTAACAAAGTATATGCGACCTATACATCAATCTCAATGCGATGGAGCTTCCTCGCTCATCAACTTACCATATCCCAGATAAGGTAGTATCTGATGTTTATCTGCTGGAGCAATCATCGAATACAGGATTTCTCAATAATTGAATCCCCCCTGGTTATCACAAAGAATCACAGTGGTATTCATCATATGTACAAACAGCTCACTGAAGAGCTTCCTCAACCAGGCATCTTCATACAAGATCATACTCATATCTATGTATTCGGTCTCGGCGGTGCTTATAACAACCAACTTCTGCTTCCTACTCATCCATGATATCGAAGCAGAATTCAAAGAGAACCAGCACTGAGAAGCACTCTAGTGTTCCTCCACACTGCCTGCCCAGTCAGCGTTCGAATAATCATGCAGTTTCATATTTCAGGCAATGTATCTCAATCCATGAGAGATTGTGCCCCGAAGATATCTCAAAAGATTCTTGGCACCAATCCAGTGAGGGTCAACCAAATATGAGCTCACCATGCTAACTGCAAAACATATGTCCAGACAAAAGTTCACCAAGAACATCAACGCGAATGAGTTTATGAAACTCAGAGGCATTTCCTAGATCTAGTCCGACATCACTACCATATAACTTCTAAAAGTTAAGATCCTCAAGGTAGTCACAGGCTTGCAGTTTATCATTCCACATCTGGAATCCAACTCCCTCTTACTTCTGCAAATGAGAGGGTCTACACCTACCAGATATAGGTCGTCCTCATAAGGTGCTGATATTAGAGGTCTATCATCCACAACCTTCGGGTAATGGTTTGGATCGGTTTCACTCCTAGTGAGTCTCAGCTTCATCAGACAGCTATCAGTCCTCTCATACTACGCCCGGGGTGTTTTTCTTCAAGCCATAGAGGGCTTTCTTCCACCTGTATACATGAGATTCCTGATCATGAATGTCAAACCCCCATAATAGACCTCTGGTGCTATAGATGAGATGTGTCAACTGACATGGTCCCCAATGGACCATCCTGCAACTTTGTACAAATTGCCAATCCTGAACCCATGAGTAAAAGCCTCTTTGAAAATTCTATTTTCAAACACGTACCTCTCCATCGATAAATGCCACCTTGAAACCTTTGACTTTCATTGTCGAAATGGACACTAGATTCATCTTGCGATCAAGTACATAAAAGAGATTCTATAGATGAATCGAGTTACCCTCATTCAATTGAGAGGTAACACCCTTTCAAGAATAAATGGCATCGGCTCCAAGTATAATCCCACGAATGTTTCCATCTCTACCAAATTAGAGAGACAACCTCCTTCTATCTGATGAAGTGCCTTGAGGCACTACAAGCAATAAGCCAAATTCCCAAAGAATCTAAAGGAGAGGGCCCATACAAGATAACGCTTCTTTATCTTATCAAAAACAACATTTGATTCTTCATACTTGGGGTTCCTTGCTTTCATTGAAGAGTCGGCCACTTCCTTGATGACTTGCATTACCTATCATTCCTTTGATCATTGAAGATGCCCCTAGAATGATTGTCATCTTCATCAAGAGATGTGTCTCTGCCATACAGACACTCCTTCGAATAATGGTCGAACTTATTGCAACCAAGGCATATGCCTTTCCTTCCACCCCTAGATCTGGACTTCCCAATGAAGTGATCTTTAGGTAGGCCATCAGAAACTTCCGCTATGCCATTCTGATAATATTCTCTGCTTTGACTTCACCCTCAGTGAACTTGAAGAGGGATGAGGAATCCATTGATCCTTTTGTCCTTTCCCAACTGTCTTCGGTGATTGCTCTTTCACTCTTGCTTGGGCATTGTCTTCACCTCAGCTCTGATACCATGTT
>APFE031062103.1:0-11951 GCA_000404065.3 Pinus taeda | reverse complement strand
ATCTTGATTTATGCAAAAATATGCATGTTTTCATGTCTTCTACAATTAATTTGGTATTTGGGATGTTTGTTTTGAGTATAAATGCAAAAAAATATATAAATATATAAATATATATAGCAGACGCTTCCGCGGACACTTCGCTTCCTAGATTTTTGGAAAATGACGCTTCCGCGCTCCGCGCTTCCGCTTCGCTCCCGCTTCGTGCAACATTGGCTGATCTTATCACGGATCTGCACCTAATGTTATACTCATCGTTGATCTGCCCTCAATGTTGCACCATCACTGATTTGTACTCAATGACTACTATGTTGTACTTCATCATCAATTGCACCACTGTCTTGCTGTCACCTACATGCTGCATACGGCAATACTGTAGCTCTGTCATGGAACAGCCTTAGCTGCTTGCTATGGCTTGCAGCCTAGCAAAGCAGCTCGCTGTAGCAAGAGATTCTTCCAACAGATCTCATGAACCCTTTATACATACCCAGACATAATCTTGATACAACGTTGTTTGCTATACTTGACTTTGTTGTCAGCTTTGATTCACTAACCAAGTAAACAGTCTTAGGAACAAATCATGTCCAAGCATCTTGATGTAATACAATAACTCTTGCTGCAGTTTTAGGTCCACTTTCCTTGTTGTGTCTAAGGGTCCTTTCATACGTAGATAAGGGCTCCTTCAATTAAGGTTTTCCTCCTATATTTGTTGCAGCCAGGATGTCCTCCATTAGGATTGTGACAAAGGGAAACACTGGCCCTCCTTTGACAGCGAATGAGGGCATACCAGAACGTATATTAAACTTTTGTTTGGACAGCAGTTTAATGGACAATTTGACACCTGCTAGGAACCTTGTTACCAGTGGCTTGAACCTCCTTCTTGGACTGTTGTTAGGGTAGATAGGAGCCTCATCAAACTGTGAAATAGGGCTCCTAGATTGGGCTACGTAATAGTGCCTCTTGACTGTGTTAAAATTGTGGATTAAATCCCTTCCTTGGACAACGTATAACTCTCTTCCTTCACTGTGTGTGCATCTCTCCCTTGATTGCGTTTAGGGCACCAGATTGTGACATTTGATTGGACTGCGATTAGAGCTTGTCAAGCCTTTCTCTTTACAGTGAATACATGCCTCCTTTTGGTGCCTATGAAACCCTCATTGACTGCGGCCTAGGAGTCTTCTTTCTCTGCGCATATGACCCCTTCAGGACAGCGTTAAGTTGCTTAGCATATAGGTCTCTCCTTGAAGCGTAATGGGATCATCCTTCACCTTCTTGACAATGTTCTAGAGTATCTCCTTCCATGGTTGTGATTTGATCTTCCTTAGGGAAAAAGGGCATCATGAGGCTTCTTCCTTTTACAGTTAATTAGGACATCATTAGGTCAACGTATATCCTAGGGCACTCCCTTTAGATCTCATCTTCATCAAACCCAAAAATAGGATAGAGATCACAAGAGTGAGTGTGTCAAATGACTTAAAGTCCTCCTCTATTTATACTAAAACGTAGAGCACAAGAGGGGGTTATTTGGTTGTTGGCCGACCTTGACGAATTGTCCCAAAACACAAATTAATTCATATCTCCATGAATACTTATCGGAATCGGATGATCTTAGATCAATCCTACACCTCTCAATGAGAGGGATCCAACAAAAATATCAGCTTCCATTAATAAGATGACCCACATGGAGTTTGACCCTAGTTGCCAATTTTAACATTCTTCGACCCTGTCAAGAAGAGATCGTCCACATATAATACCAAGATGAACAATTCACCCTCAACGAGTACAAAGTACAAGTTAGGATCCACCTCACTCCTGGTGAAGCCTAAACCAAGATATCCATTGATCCTAGCATACCATGTGCTATGAGCCTACTTTAGCTCATAAAGGGCCTTCATCAACCTGCATACATTGGAATCCACCTCACTCTTGGTGAAGCCTAAACCAAGAAGATATCCATTGATCCTAGCATACCATGTGCTATGAGCCTACTTTAGCTCATACAAGGCCTTCACCAACGTGCATACATTGGGAATCTTTACCATGCACCTCAAAACCCTGAGGTTGCTCAATATACACCTCCTCCACAATCCCTTTGTTGAGGAAAGAAGTCTTCACATCCATCTGATATATCCTCCACTCCATCTCTAAAGCAATGGACACAATTGCTCTGATAGATGCATATCTGACAACGCGTGCGAATATCTCCTCTTACTCCACTACCCTCCTTCTGCAAGGACCTTCTCACCACAAACCTCACCTTATACTTCTCAATACTACCATTAGCTACATGTTTGATCTATAGATCTGCCGAGAAGTGACCACAAACTTCCCCTCTGATCTTGGCACTATATCCCAAACATCATTACTCATGATAGAGCTATACTCCTCTATCATGGCATCTCTCCAGACCCACTTTCCTATAGCCTCCTCAAAAGTGGAAGGCTCAAACTCAAGACATTGCTCAACAATGTCAAATAACTGGAATGTTTGGTCGATGGTCTGCTATAATTGTAAGTGCTACTAGGAGCCTCCACATACTCAACACTCTCAATGTATGCTCAACCCATCTCAACCTCCTCCTAGTAGAGCTCAAAGGAATATCTAGCTCATCCTCTGAATTTGTTGGTTATCCATGTTGGTGTTGTTGGTTCTTGTTGTCTCCTCTTAGTCCACTCCCTCCTCCTAGCAGAACCCTATCGCCACAAACCTCGCCTTATACTTCTCAATATTGCCATCAATTGCATGTTTGATCTTGTAGATCCACTGAGAAGTGAACACAGACTTCCCCTCTAATCTTGGCACTATATCCCAAACATCATTTCTCATGATGGATCTACACTCCTCTATCATGGCATCTCTCTAAACTTGCTCGCCTATAGCCTCCTCAAAAGTGGAAGGCTCAAACTCGATACGTGGCTCGAGAGTGTTGAATAACTGGAATGTCTAGTAGTTGGTCTATTCGACCTGAAAATGCTACTAGGAGCGTCTATATACTCCTCAGCATCTCTCAAAGTTTGCTCAGCCCATCTCAACATCCTCCTAGTAGAGCTCGAAGGAATATCCAACTCATCATCCAAATTTTTTGGTTATGTCCCTATTGGTGTTGTTGGTCCCTGCTCAGCCTTAGTAGCCTTTCACTCCCACTCCTCTACCACTGCTAACTCCCTTGCATGAGATCTCCTAAGTGTCTTGTCCTCATCAAATCTGACATCCTAACTCAAGATCGCCTTTCTCTACCCTGGAATGTAGACTCGGTAAGCCTTTGAGACCATATTTTTAAAAATCGGCCAGCATAGCCCAAAAACCAGTCAAATCGGTCGATTCACTGACAAATCTAGCCAGACCGGCTGCAAAACCAGGCTTATGCCCCCATTTCGCCGGATTTTCACAAAATTTGTGAAAATCGGACCTAATCGCCTAGTTTATGATAGAATTGGCAGGTTCATGGGTAAATCAGTCGGTTCCGTCATAACCAACCGGTTCAATGACACGGTCACCACGGACCCACCGGGCCAGTTTTTGGTAGCTTCTTAGGCGGTTTGGACAGAAACTAAGGGTTGTTCCCCTCCAAAAACACCCTCTCCAAGCTAATAAAATGAGGTCACCCCCCTCATTTGCCTCACATATCTTATCTGGAGTTTTTGTGAGTTTCATTTAGAGCTTGGAGAGTGTTGAGTTTTTGTTGTAGTCATCTTGGATGCTTGGAGTTGGACTTGGAGCTATTTTGGATATAGTTTGGAGTTGTTAGTAGAGTTGGCATCTTCAAAAGGAGGCTAAGGAAGCTAGTTTGAATTTCCAGGTAAGGATTTTCACTTAAAAATTTCCATATTTCACAGTTGTCCGTGTATTTATTTTTTTATGTGTTCTATGCTATCAAATTTTGTAGGCTAAATATGCATTTTTTTCCCTAAATTTATCTTAGATTTTCCATTTTTCTTAGCTGCAATTTTTTTTATTAGCAGATTTATTTGCAAATTTCAGTTATTTCTAGTCACCATGGCTCCAAAAGCCAAGGACATTGCATGGATTCATTAGGATGTGATTGATAGAAAAATGATATGCAAATTTTGCAATAAATCTATTGGAGGTGGGGGTATTCTCAGGTTGAAACAACACTTGGCTGGGATAAGAGGCCGAGTAAAGCCATGTGAAGCACCAAAGAAAGTGTTAGGTCCTGTTAGGGCAGAATATCTTGCCAAGTTTGAGAAGTTTGAGGAGAATAAAGCTAGGGAGAAGGCTATGCAAGAAGAAATTGCAAGGAAGAGGGAAATATTGCAAGCCATGAAAGAGAGTGGGTATGATGATTTCGAGATTCAAGACTCCTCTTCTATCCCTTCCACCAATGACCCATTTCACTATGTTCCTTCTGCTCTTGGGTCTTATCATCAAGGCCAACAATCTAAAAGAACAAAGAGGCTAAAAATCCAGAGTTATTTCTCATCCTCTGCCACCATTGCCTCAAATAATCCCACTTCCTCCTAGCCAAGTCGTCAACCCACTTTGGATGAACACTGGAAAAAACAATGCAAAGAAACTTCTTTTTAATACATTGCTAGATTATGATGCAGATATCCCATTTAATGTTGCTCGCTCACTTTATTACCAAGCTATGCGGGACTCTGTTATAGTTGCAGGAAAAGGCTTCAAAGGCCCTGTTATGCATGACTTGAGGGGAGCTCTTTTGCAATAAGAGATTTCTTCCATTGATGAGTATTTTGCTGGGTATAAAGAGTAATGGCACAAAACAGGTTGTTCCATCATATCAAATGGATGGACCAATCGAAAGAACCGCACTATCATTAATTTACTTGCTTCCTACCCTCAAAGAACCATGTTTTTGAGATTAATTGATGCATATGATAAGGTGAAGGATGCAATCTTTCTATTTGAGCTTTTGCATGAGATTATTCAGGAAGTGGGGGAGCAGAATGTTGTGCGGGTCATCACAAATAATGCCTTAAACTATGTTCTTGCTGGAAAGATGCTTGAGTCCAAATATAAGACCATATTGTGGACTCCATCTACTAAACATTGCATAGGCCTCATGCTTGAGGACATAGGCAAAGTGGAGTGGGTAAAAAACACTTTAGAGTATGTCAGGTGCATTACAAAATACATCTACAACAACTCATGGGTATTGAGCCTAATGAGGAAAAACATCAAGGGCAAAGAGCTTGTTAGGCCTGCAATTACGAGATTTGCAACTCACTTCCTCATGTTGCAATGTCTCAATTCTCAACAAAAAAAACTTGCAGAAAATGTTTTCTTCTGATGATTGGATTGAATCTTGGTGGGCTCGTGGACAAGATGGCAAAGACACCAAAAATAAAGTTTTTGACAATTATTTTTGGAAAAGGTCTACAGATCTTGTGAAAATTACAGAGCCCTTTGTTAAGGTGCTACGAATGGTGGATGGAGAAAAATTGGCCATGGGCTACATTTATGAGGCTATGGATCAGGGAAAGGAGCAGATATGGGCAGCTTACAAGGATAAGTTAGCTAAATATGGGCTTATATGGGAGATCATTGATAACAGATGGAACAATCAACTCCATCGTCCTATACGTGCAACTAGGTATTTTTTGAACCCAAAGTATCATTATAAAGCTCGATTAGGAGATCTGCAGGTTGGGGAGGTAAGAGATAGATTGTATGATTCCCTGGAGTGCATGGGAGATCTGTAGGTTGGGGAGGTAAGAGATAGATTGTATGATTCCTTGGGGTGCATGGTCCCTAACCATGCATACCAATAGGAAATACATAGACAACTTACTCTTTTTAGTATGGCAATTGGTACCTTTGGCAAAAACATGGCAAAGATGGTAAGAGATGTGGATAAACCAGGTAAGCAATTCCAATTTGTTTTTCTTCTAAGGTTCAATTATTTACAAATTTACAATTTAAATTATCTGTAAATACTTGTAAATAAGTAATGAAATGAACTAAGTTACTAATTAATGTCTTTTTCTTTGCAACACATTGATGGGAGTCATTTGGCGGCCAATGTCCTCAATTGCAAAAGTTTGAGTTAGGGTCCTCAACCAAACTTGCAATGCCTCAAGTTGTGAATGCAATTGGTCTATTTTTGAGCACATACACGGGAAGAAGAGAAATTGTTTGGAACAAAAATAGTTAAATGATTTTGTCTTCCTGCAATAAAAGACCTAATCTAGATCCCATTGTGTTGGACGATATTGATCCAACATCCGAATGGGTGGACGAGACTGAAGATCCTAAGCTTGATGTTGATTTTGATATTGATATGGCATTAGGGGGGGTGAAGCAGATTTGGTAGCACCATCAGAACCAAAATTAGTAGTCGCATCAAACAAAGGCAAACAACCAATGGAAGGCACTAGTCATGCAGCTCGACCAACTCATGCTTCTAATAGGTCCACTTCTATTGTTATTGGTGGCAGTGCTACAATTGTGTTTGCAAATGAGGCTAAGGAATCCTTAGACTCTGATCCAGATGATGTTTATGTAGCTCATGTTGATGATCTTGTGTCTAGTAGTGGTGATGAATTTGATCACTAATATGTAGCACTTATTGATCACTGATATGTACCAGGCCAATGGCCCCATATAGCTTGTAGTAGGCCAATAGTCCCATAGCTTGTAGCATTATTTTTGGACTTTATAGGCCATTTAGAGCCTCATTGCTTATGTATTTTGTAAATGATATGTATTGCACTCGGTGCCATTTTGAGATATTCACCTTTACATGGCATATAAATGAGCAAATTTTGCATATTTTGTCTCTAATGGTTTGGAATCATGGTTTTAAATCTCAAAAATAGCTTTTTCATTAAAAATTAATTATTTCATGTATTTTTTTAAAAATCAGTTCATTGAGATCTGACCAGTTCTAGATCAACCGATTCTGATTTGAAACTCGGTTTATTAGGTGGACCGATCTCGTCACCGGTTCCGGTTTTTAAAACTATGTTTCAGACCTCACTCTACCCAACAAACACACTCCTCTCAGATAAGGGCTCCAACTCAGCCCTCTTCTCTGTAGGAACATGGACATAAACAGGACTACCGAATATTAGCAAATGACTCATGTCCAGTTTCTCTTGTAAACAGCGCCTCAAGAGTCACGTCCTTCAACACCCTGTGAGGACTCCTGTTCTGCACATACACAATTGTCTTGTAGGTCTCCACCCACAAAAACATAGGCAACTCCTAATAATAGATCATTTCCCTCATTGCCTCCATGAAGGTCCTATTTCTCCTCTCAGCAGCCCCATTCTATTGAGGGTTGTAAGGTACTGTGAGCTCCTTCTTGATTCCTACTTCCCTACAAAAATACAAGAACTCATTGGAGGTACACTCGCCCCCATTGTCTAATCTCAGCACCTTAATCTTCCTCCCTATCTGGTTCTCCACAAGAGCTTTGATCTCCTAAAACTAATCGAAGACCTCATCCTTGGTCTCAAGAAGTAGATCCAATTCTTCCTGGAATAATCATCTATGAGCGTCGCAAAATATAAGGACCTTGTGATCGAGGTCACAGATAGAAGACCACAAATATCATAATGCACAAAGTCTAACATGCCCTTTGACCTGATCTCACTTTGAGTATATGCAATCTTGGCTTGCTTGTCAAGCAAATACCCGTTGCACACTCCATCCTACTCCACCTAGATCTATGGAAAACCAGTGACCATCCTCTACACTATCGAAAGAGCTTTATAGTGTACATGCCCCATCCTCCTATGCCAAATCTTGCTCTAGTTGTCACTTTCATGGATGGGAGCCTTCACAAGTTGCCCTCGCAACAGATATAGATCCCTCTCCCTCCTATCGATCACCCGCTTCTTGTTGAAACTAGTCCCTTTCAACCCAACAACCACTTCGCCTCCCATAAAGTTGACCTCTATTCCTCTGTCTTCCATGGTCGAAACTGAAAGGGGATTCTTCTCTAACACTGGTAAATCAGAGGTTTGGTGAAGAAAGGCCAATAAAGATCACCCCTTGAAGACACCTATTCCACAATCTAATCTGTGACCAAACTCTTGATTAGATAGCTCCCTCTATCAAGCCTAAAAATAGGCTAGAAAGTGAAACAAATTTTAGGGCTTGGAAGACCATAATAGTTCTCATTCTTGAAGAACATGGTGTCATGGAATATGTGGAAGGCAAGATTGTTGAACATCAAGATGATGAGAGAAAGTTCAAACACAAGAAGACTGAAATTAAGGCCAAGAAGATTCTTGTTGAATCCATCAAAGACCATTTGATTCCATTTGTTTCTAGGATGAAAACTTCAAAGTAAATGTATGATGCCCTAGTGGGATTGCATGCAGTCAACAACATTGGTCAGAAGATAACCTTGAGCAATCAACTTCGTGATATGCAGATGTCTAGATCACATATTGTAGCTTCCTACTTTATGAGGATCTCTTAGTTAAGAGATCAATCAAAGCCATTGGAGAAAATATTGACGAATCAAAACTTGCGACTATGACTCTTAATAGGTTTCCAGATTCATAGGGTGATTCATTTGTGTCAAGCATTTATGGCAAATCAAGAATTCAAAAATTTGAACTATGGACTACCTGCACTCAAGAGGAATCTAGGCTAGTATTAAAGGGAAATATTTAGAAACCTCAAGATGGTGAGTCCCAAGCATTTGCAACCCATACAAAGAATGGTAAAGGAAGAAGAAATTTAGGAAAATTTCATAAAAGGAATTCAAATAGAAGTCCTACTCCCATTCAAGATCAAAAGAAGAAGTATATGTCAAAGATTCAGTGCTTCAGTTGTCACGAGTTTGATCACTATAAAAACAAGTGTCCTAAAGGAACGAATGATAGGAAGAGGAAGGGCAAGCAGCATGCTTCAACAGCAAACATTGATGATGATGAGCATCCACATCATAAGAGATCCAGGAATTTTACTAACGGTTGTATGGAATTGTCAGCTCTTATTTGACACCCTCACGTGCACAAAATTCCTTTAAGGCATTTGAGGTGTACTTGTAACTCGCCTCCATTATCAAACGTTAGTGTCCTTTTCAAGAAGTATACCCAAGTCTTCCTGGAGAAGTCATCTATGAAGGTCACATAATAGTGGTATCCACTTAAGGACACCACTAACATGGGCCCATGCATATCTAAATGTATTAGGTCCAGATGCCCTTGGCCCTAGTACCGCTACTCGGAAAGGTGGTCCTGTCATACTAGTAATGCGTAGCCCTTGCACACAACATGTTGCTCGACCCAGAACTCTGGAAGTGTTATCACAATCTCCTTGAGCACGTTGAGTGCTCCATGGTGCAAATGATCCATCCTCCAGTGCCATAACTCACCCAACTCTTGGCTACCACTCAACAATGCTTGTGTTGGTTCAAAGTTCAAACTGAAATCTAAACAGGTTACCTTTTTTGACTCCTATCACTTTGGTTATTCTGCAATCCTTGGGTCAAATAAGCACTTTGTCGTCCTCAAAGGTCATGATGTAACCCTTGTCTTCCAAGGTAGCAACAAAGATCAGATTTTTGGTTATTCCCGAAATACACAACACATCTTCCAGGGTTTTCCAAACTCCCTCTGAAAATTGACAGTGCTAACTCCAGCGGCTTTATACTTGGCATTGCCCAAAAGCTTTATGTAGAAGTCCATTTCCTTCTCCTTTAGGTTAGCGCAACACTCCTTCACTCCCGTAATGTGGCAAGAAGCCCCACTGTCAATATACCACACACTGGTGGCTATTGAACTCAGATGGTAGGCAATGAGTGAACACAGAAAACTCATTTTCAAATCTAGCTACAAATTCATTTAATTCAACATAGCAGCAAGCTTTTCTTTTTGGTTTCCATTTTTCTTGTTAAGGCATTGGCTGCCAAAGTGTCTTGGCTGATGACAAGCGAAACACTATTATCTTATTGAGGTCTTTTTTCTTCTCTCACTTAGAAGTCAACCCATTACATCGCCCTTTCTTTGCCTTCATCTTACCCTTACCAGCTAGGGCAAGATTCTCCTCCTCTTCCTCAAATTTATTTTTCTGGTCACCTCACTGAGACCCTTCTCTGATCTCTTCCTTAATGAAATCATCCCACATTCTTTCCCAAGTGGGAAGGTGCTATCAGCCTACAACGCATTTGACGAACACATCCCACTGTTTCATAAAGCCATTCAAGGCTATATGCACCAGTTCCGATTCAGGTATAATTTCTCCTACAACTTCCATCTCATCCCGTAGTTGAGTGATCCTAATCAAATAGGAAGCTAAACCCTCATCCTTGGACATCCATGTGTTGTGTAGCGAGTCCCTCAATACCATCTTTTTACATTGATAATCGCTTTGGTACAACTTGGTGAGTGCATTTCACATTTCTTTCATTGTCTTCTTCTCGGACATGTGGGATAAGGTGATCTTTGACTCCATCCAGAATTATCATTTGCGCCCTTGCCTCTATTACCTCATGAAAATCTAGGGCTATTGGTTCTGAAACTAGTGGAAAATTATGGTGTTGACAAAGTTCCACAGTTTATTTTCCATGAGAACGGTTGTGATTCGAACCCTCCATGAAAGATAATTTGAGAGCCCTTCCAATATGTCTTCATATCGAACATGTTGAAATATGTAACTAGGTTCAGTCTTCATAATGATATATGTAATCATGATTTTATGTATTTAATGTAAAGAGAAAGGTAAATTTATTATTGTTATTCTTGAGGCATGGGTTTCATGCTCAAGGGAAGTTTATTTTTAGGTCAAGCACCCATTGAGTGCTTCTAGGTCAATTGAGTCATTGTCATGTATTCAAGACCCATTTGGACTGATTTTATGAGTCAAACTAGAGCCAAAGACCCTCCAAGACCTTGTCATGGTGCAAGCAACAAGTCAGCCTATCTATAAGGACAAGTCGGTCTTATTGAGGACTCAAGGAAGCCTGAATATAGGAGAACTCGGCCTCATTCAAGGACACACTCATCCAGCAACAAAGAAGTTCGATCAAGATAAGAAAGAGACCTAGAAGGAGCGAGGAAGAAGGGGTGAAAGTCAGCAGAAGAAATCGAGTTTTGGGGATTGTTTTTGGGTCATTTTTCTCACACATGCAAAGTGTATTAGGGCATCATTCTGCAGAAGCAAGTACCAAATTGCAGTCATTCCAAGAGAGTTGAGCTTTGGGTCAAATGAAGTCTCCCTTGCAAGCCGAGTTCATAAGAAGAAGGATTCATCTCAAGCGAAGTAGAAAGAAGGACAAAATCACTATCATTCTCTCACATGTGTCACCTAGGGTTTCTGCAGAAGAAATTGCTGGAGGTCGAAGTTGCAGAAAAATCTGCTGTGGGATCGAAATTGCAGAAGTTGTTGAGGTCGAAGTTGCTGGAAGGAAAACTCATCAAGGAGGAAAGGTTTCACTCGGTCTTGGAGAGGTCTTGGTCAAGGGTCATAGGGCTTGAAATTCATCAATTGAAGTTCTATAAGAGAAGAATTCTCGTGGGTTTTCTTCTCAAGATGAGAGGTTTTGGCCCTGGTTTTCTTATGTCCTCTTGTCATATTGCTTTTTAAGGTTTGGTCATTGTTTGATGAAAAGAACACTAAATATAATCAAGGGAAAGAAGAAGCGAATTAAGTTAAGTAAAATACATCACAAGCAGTTATCAAAGTAAAAAAAATCACCTAACTTGTTGCCCCTAGATTTCTCAACAGAACATTGGTAGCCATGGTAACCCTTAAACACTTGTTTGCTGAAGACTCACATATTCTTAATTTGTAGTTGAAAACCCTATATCAAATGCCCTTGGTTTTGTACTCAAAGACTACTGCTCTGATATCATGTTAGATTTTTTTAATCCAGATCAGATTTAATGTCCGATGAAAAATTTCCCAACAAATATAAAACTAATTTCTTCATATATGAAAATTTACAACAACAAAAATACTCTAGGTTCCTAAAAATAAAACAGCAGAAATAAAACAGAAAACCAAGCACATAA